>WNWK01014768.1:0-50157 GCA_009830355.1 Cherax destructor
GTGAGGATGCCAATTTGGGAAGGGTGGATGGAGGAGCTTTGCTGGGGGAAAGGTGGTCTTGGGGGGATGCCACTTTTCCCAAGGGTGGTGGGGAGGAAAATTTGCTGGTTAAGGGGGGGTGGAAAGGGTTAGCTGGGAACCTGGAAAGGGGGAGCTAATTGGGAAGGGGTGGATGGGGGATGCCAGTTTTGGGGAAATTGGGATGGGAGGATTTTTAAAAAAGGTGGTGGTGGAGGACCATTGGGAATGTGGTATTGTGGGGGATGTTTGTTGGTTAATGGGGTGGGGGGTGGCAACCCCCTGGAGGAGCCAGTTGGGAAGGGGGGGTGGTCGGGGTTTTGAAGGCCATGGGAAAGGTAAATTGTTGGGAAAGGGGTTGGGGAGGCTGCGGTGAAGGTGGGGGCTGTAAGGGGAAAGGGGGAAAGGGGGGCTTAATTGCGGGGGGAATTTGGGGACGGGAGGTCTAATCGTGGGGCGGGGGATTTAATTGGGGAAGGTGGATGGTGAGGATTCCAGTTGGTGAATGGTATTTTGGGGGATGCCAGTTTGTAAGGGGTGGGGGTGAATTCTAGTTGGTGAAGGTGGTGGGTGTGAGGATGCTTTGTTTGAAGGTTGGGGGTATGAGGATCTAGTTGGGAAGGTGGGTGTGGAGGATGCTTAAATTTAATGTGGTATGAGGGGCGTAGTTTGGGAAGGGGTGGGTTGAGGAACCCCCCTTTGGGGAAGGGGGAGGGGAGGGGTTGGGAATGGGATTGGGGATTAAAAAGTCATAGGGCGGGTGATTTGAGGGCGTTTGCCCGGTTTTAAGGTGGGGGTGGGGGAAAGATTGGAGCGGTGGGCGAATAAAAAGGGGGCGGTGAGGGGCCAGGGTGGGGGGTGGGGATGGGGAGGGCGCCAGTTGGTGGGGGGAGGGGAGGACGCTACTTGGGGCGGGAGGTGAGGAGCCAGTTGGGGGTGGGGATTAAAAAAGCCATTTGGGAATTGGGAGTGGAGGACGCCAGGTGTGAAGGGGGACGGAACGCCAGCTGGGAATGGTGGGGGGGTGATTTAAAATTGGTAGCTTGGGGATTGGGGAGAACCAGCTGGGGGTGGGGAGGTGAGGATGCCATTGGGAAGGGGATCCGGGGGAAGCTGGTAAAATTTGGGGGATGGGGAGGACGCTGTTTGGGAAGGGGTGGATAAGAGGAAATTTGCTGGGAAGATGGGTATGGAGGGGCCATTTGTAAGGGGTATTGGAGGAACCAGTTTTTGGGGGGGACAAAAGGGGGAGCCAGGGGGGTGGGGGGGGGGAGGAGCCAGCCGGGGGTGGGGGAAGGGGGGACGCCAGGTTTTGAAGGGGTGGGGGGGAAGCCATTGGGAAAGGTGGGGATCGGGGGAAATTTGGGTAAGGTGGTTATGGGAGATACCAGGGTTGGGAAGGTGGGATTTGAGGGGCCAGTTTAAAGGGGGTAGGGATGTATTGGTTAATTTTGGGAAAGGTGAGGAGCTTTTGGGAATGGGATATGAGGGGCCAGCTTGGGAAAGGGGGATCAAGGGTGCTAGCTTCTGGCAATGAGGAGGACGCCATTGGGAAGGGGGATTGATGACGCCATTTGGGGAAAAAAAGGGGGGGATTAAAAACGTTAGCCTTTGCAAAGGTGGTGGAGGGGGGAGCTGGTTTGGGGGTTTGGGGATGTGAGGGCGCTAGTTGGGAAGGGGTGGAGGGAGGAGCTGGGGTGGGTGGATATGAGGGTTTCCAGTTTGGGAAAGGTTTTGGGGGGGGAGGATGCCAGTTGGGGGGCTGCAGGGGTAGTGGGGGAGCCAGTTTGGGAAGGGGTAGGGGAGGGGGAGTTTGAAGGGAAATGAGGGCGCCATTTCGGAAGGGGTGGAGGTGATGATGCCAGTTTGGGAAGGTTTGGGCGGGAGGACGCCAGCTTGGGGGCGGGATCAGGGGGAGCCAGCTGGGAAGGGGTGGGGGGGAGGAGCCAGCTGGGGAAAGGGGGACAGGGTTTGGGGGTAAGGTTGGGGCCGTGGGGGAGCCAGTTATAAAGGGGTGGTCGGGGAGTCCAAAGGGAATGGTTTGTGGGGGATTTTTGGTGGGGTGGGGGGCTGTGAGGAGCTAGCTGGTGGGGGGGGTGGGTAGGGAGGGTAAAGTTTGGGGAATGGTCGTGGGGGAGCTAGTTTGAAGGTGGGGTGGGGGGGGCTAGCTGAGAAGGTGGGGGCTGGTGAGGGTTTGTAAAAGGTGGGTTTATGGGAAGGGCCATTGAAGAAGGTGGTGGCTGGTGAGGGGCTAGCTTTTTGGGTGGTGGCTGCTTTAAGGGGTTTGTTTGGGTGTTGGTTTGGGGAGGATGCTAGCTGGTGAACCAGGTTCGTGAGGGGCTAGTTGCGAAGGAGGTTGTTGGTGAGGGTGATAGCTGAACGTGGTGGCTGGTGAGGGTGCTAGCTGGTGAAGGTGGTGGCTGGTGAGGGTGCTAGCTGATGAAGGTGGTGGTTGGTGAGGGTGCCAGTTGGTGAAGGTGGTGGATGGTGAGGATGCTAGTTGGTGAAGGTGGTGGATGGTGAGGATGCTAGTTGGTGAAGGTGGTGTATCTGAGGATGCTAGTTGGTGAAGGTGGTGGATGGTGAGGATGCTAGTTGGTGAAGGTTGTGGATGGTGAGGATGCTAGTTGGTGAAGATGGTGTATGTGAGGATGCTAGTTTGTGAAGGTGGTGGATGGTGAGGATACTAGTTTGGGAAGTTGGTGGATAGTGAGGATGCTAGTTGGTGAAGGTGGTGGATGGTGAGGATGCTAGTTGGTGAAGGTGGTGTATGTGAGGATGCTAGTTTGTGAAGGTGGTGGATGGGGAGGATGCTAGTTGGTGAAGGTGGTGGATCGTGAGGATACTAGTTGGTGAAGGTGGTGGATGGTGAGTATACTAGTTGGTGAAGGTGGTGGATGGTGAGGATGCTAGTTGGTGAAGGTGGTGTATGTGAGGATGCTAGTTGGTTAAGGTAGTGGATGGTGAGGATGCTAGTTGGTGAAGGTGGTGTATATGAGGATGCTAGTTGGTGAAGGTGGTGGATGGTGAGGATGCTAGTTGGTGAAGGTAGTGTATGTGAGGATGCTAGTTGGTGAAGGTGTTGGATGGTGAGGATGCTAGTTGGTGAAGGTGGTGGATGGTGAGGATGTTAGTTGGTGAAGGTGGTGGATGGTGAGGATGCTAGTTGGTGAAGGTGGTGTATGTGAGGATGCTAGTTGGTGAAGGTGGTGGATGGTGAGGATGCTAGTTGGTGAAGGTGGTGGATAGTGAGGATTCTAGTTGGTGAAGGTTGTGGATGGTGAGGATGCTAGTTGGTGAAGGTGGTGGATAGTGAGGATGCTAGTTGGTGAAGGTGGTGGCTGTGAGGATGCGAGTTGGTGAAGGTGGTGTATGTGAGGATGCTAGTTGGTGAAGGTGGTGGATGGTGATGATGCTAGTTGGTGAAGGTGGTTTATGTGAGGATGCTAGTTGGTGAAGGTGGTGGATTGTGAGGATGCTAGTTGGTGAAGGTGGTGGATGGTGAGGATGCTAGTTGGTGAAGGTGGTGTATGTGAGGATGCTAGTTGGTGAAGGTGGTGGCTGTGAGGATGCTAGTTGGTGAAGGTGGTGGCTGTGAGGAGTCTAGTTGGTGAAGGTGGTGGCTGTGAGGATGCTAGTTGGTGAAGGTGGTGGCTGTGAGGATGCTAGTTGGTGGAGGTGGTGGATAGTGAGGATACTAGTTGGTGAAGGTGGTGGCTGTGAGGATGCTAGTTGGTGAAGGTGGTGGCTGTGAGGGTGCTAGTTGATGAAGGTGGTGGTTGGTGAGGGTGCTAGTTGGTGAAGGTGGTTGATGGTGAAGGTGCTAGTTGAAGAAGGTGGTGGTTGGTGAGGGTGCTAGTTGTTGAAGGTGGTGGTTGCTGAAGGTGCTAGTTGGTGAAGGTGTTGGTTGGTGAGGATGCTAGTTGGTGAATTTGGTGGTTCGTGAGGGTGCTAGTTGGTGAAGGAGGTTGTTGGTGAGGGTGATAGTTGAATGTGGTGGTTGGTGAGGGTGCTAGTTGGTGAAGGTGGTGGTTGGTGAGGGTGCTAGTTGATGAAGGTGGTGGTTGGTGAGGGTGCTAGTTGGTGAAGGTGGTGGTTGGTGAGGATGTTAGTTGGTGAAAGTGTTAGTTGGTGAGGATGCTAGTTGGTGAAGGTGGTGGTTCGTGAGGGTGCTAGTTGGTGAAGGTGGTGGTTTCTGAAGGTGCTAGCTGGTGAAGGTTGTGGTTGGTGAGGATGCTAGTTGTTGAAGGTGGTTGTTGGTGAAGGTGCTAGTTGATGAAGGTTGGTGGTTGGTGAGGGTGCTAGTTGGTGAAGGTGGTTGTTGATGAGGGTGCCAGTTGGTGATGGTGGTTGTTGGTGAGGGTGCTAGATGATAAAGGTGGTGGTTGGTGAGGGTGCTAGTTGATGAAGGTGGTGGTTGATGAGGATGCTAGTTGAAGGTGGTGGTTGTTGAGGGTGATAGTTGAATGTGGTGGTTGGTGAGGGTGCTAGTTGGTGAAGGTGGTGGTTGGTGAGGATGCTAGTTGGTGACGGTGGTGGTTGGTGAGGGTGCTAGTTGGTGAAGGTGGTCGTTGGTGAGAGTGCTAGTTGGTGAAGGTGGTGGTTGGTGAGGGTGCTAGTTGTTGAAGGTTGTGGTTGGTGAGGGTGTTAGTTGGTGAAGGTGGTGGTCGGTGAGGGTGCTAGTTGGTGAAGGTGACGGTTGGTGAGGATGTTGGTCAGTGAGGATGGTAGTGGGTGAGGGAGGTGGTAGGTGAAGATGTTGGTTGGTGAGAGAGGTGGTAGGTGAGAATGTTTGTTGGTGAGTGAGGTGGTAGTTCAGATAAATAGAGAGTGAGTATGTCAAAAATATTCCCATTAAGTAAGACCCTTGACTCAAGGTTCTTACTTGCTGCAGAGAGGTTATCAAGTCTCCCTGGTGATCCTCCTTCTTTATGTTGCTCCCAGAATTTCTTGAAGAAGTTGTCTCGGAAATCTAAGTACTTTTAATGATGGTAAACAGTGAATGAACTATTTTTCAAAGAATATCCAAGGAGTTTATTTTCTTGACATGTACTAGCACAAGTTAGTTAACCGATAATGTTAATAATAATAATAATAATAATAATAATAATAATAATAATAATAATAATAATAATAATAATAATGACACACGAAATCGTAATAACGCGTTTGCAATCAAATTACAGATCGAGTGATGTTCGAGCCCATAACAGGTGAGAGTTGAAACTCATTGCTATGCACACCTTGCTATGTACACCTTGCTATGTACACCTTGCTATGTACACCTTGCTATGTACACCTTGCTATGGCTTACTTAGGGATTTTTGTCTTCGTGTGTCTTGAGCAAACCTGGCAGCAGTATTGGCTTTCTTCCAGTGGACTGCAGATTCCCAGCCAAACCCCGTGCAAAGATGGAATCTGGTTTGGAATATATTACCACTGCACATTCTCTATCATCGTTGTTATTGTGATTACCCAGGAGACACTGATTATGTGGAAGAGATCACTGGGGTACGTAGGTGACAGATGTAGCCGTGCTGGAAGACTCTTCACGGAGATGTAGCCGTGCTGGAAGACTCGACATGGAGATGTAGCCGTGCTGGAAGACTCGACACGGAGATGTAGCCGTGCTGGAAGACTCAACACGGAGATGTAGCCGTGCTGGAAGACTCGACACGGAGATGTAGCCGTGCTGGAAGACTCGACACGGAGATGTAGCCGTGCTGGAAGACTCGACACGGAGATGTAGCCGTGCTGGAAGACTCGACACGGTGATGTAGCCGTGCTGGAAGACTCTACACGGAGATGTACCCGTGCTGGAAGACTCTACACGGAGATGTAGCCGTGCTGGAAGACTCGACACGGGGATGTAGCCGTGCTGGAAGACTCAACACGGAGATGTAGCCGTGCTGGAAGACTCTACACGGAGATGTAGCCGTGCTGGAAGACTCTACACGGAGATGTAGCCGTGCTGGAAGACTCGACATGGAGATGTAGCCGTGCTGGAAGACTCGACACGGAGATGTAGCCGTGCTGGAAGACTCTACACGGAGATGTAGCCGTGCTGGAAGACTCGACACGGAGATGTAGCCGTGCTGGAAGACTCAACACGGAGATGTAGCCGTGCTGGAAGACTCTACACGGAGATGTAGCCGTGCTGGAAGACTCTACACGGAGATGTAGCCGTGCTGGAAGACTCGACATTGAGATGTAGCCGTGCTGGAAGACTCGACACGGTGATGTAGCCGTGCTGGAAGACTCGACACGGTGATGTAGCCGTGCTGGAAGACTCTACACGGAGATGTAGCCGTGCTGGAAGACTCGACACGGTGATGTAGCCGTGCTGGAAGACACGACACGGAGATGTAGCCGTGCTGGAAGACTCGACACGGTGATGTAGCCGTGCTGGAAGACTCTACACGGAGATGTAGCCGTGCTGGAAGACTCGACATGGAGATGTAGCCGTGCTGGAAGACTCTACACGGAGATGTAGCCGTGCTGGAAGACTCGACATGGAGATGTAGCCGTGCTGGAAGACTCGACACGGTGATGTAGCCGTGCTGGAAGACTCGACACGGAGATGGGTCGTGTCTTCCAGGTTAGTCATAAAATTCACTGAAGATTCGAAGAGGTAAGTCTTGTTTAACTCTAATTAATTAGAGGAAGTTACTCTTTTTCTTCCAAGGATTAATATAATTAAGTCTACATTGGTAGTAGAGGACAGCCAGAGTCACGGTCACCTCTGGTCAAGAACGCTGGATAGTAATTGTTGCAACACTACTGTTGCAACAAAACTGCTGCAACAAAGGGCTGCAAAGCAATTTCTACAACACAAGTGCTGCAACATAACTCCTACAATATAACTACTACAAGAAGATGAATAAGACATACTCCACATTTGATGAAATAAATAAATACATACAGTAATTATCACGTCATTTTTTCTAAGGTCGCTAGAGGGACCAACTCTGTTATCTTCTTGAATGTTAGAGGCAGTGATGCAGAAGGCTCTCTGCCCACCATCTGCTCCCTCCAGGCATACTGCTGCTTGGTGCATACCAGGAAGGGTTGAGGTGGGCGTGATTATATATGCTAGAAACATGCTCACCACCACCACCACCACCACCACCACCACCCCCAAAACTCTACTGCTGCCTACACTACTACTACAACTACTATTACTACTACTACAACTACTACTACCAGCACTACTACAGCTTTTACAACAACTACTATTATTACTACAACTCTTACTACTACGACTACTACTACTATTACTACTACTACTACTAGATTTTCTACTACAACTACTACTACTATACAACCACTACTACAATTTCCTCAGTGACTCAGTATCAGTTGATCAACCTGAAACTGTTCCTCAACAGTATTCACTTGACCAGTCAGTCCTGCCAAATCATTTGACAGAATCTGAGAGTTGCAAACTACTTGTCCAGCGGCTTCGTTATTGACTTATAATTAATTACCAGTTTCATTCAGTTAATTTTATTAATTGACTTAGTCTCTACTTCAACAAGCACTTGGTATTTGATTGTATAATATTCTCTAAGACTCTCACAGGGTTTAAATTAGATCTTGATTTTTATCCAGTTTCATAGGAATTTATGTTTAGCTATTTGTATCTAGCATTATACTATTTGTTTCTGAGTGAGTAGAGAGAGAGAAGAGAGAGAGTGAGAGAGAGGGAGGGAGAGAGAGAGGGAAGAAGAGAGACGAGATGGGTGTTAGTACACTGGACAGTACACTCAGACATGCGATTGTATATATCCGATATATATTGTATATACTGATTACTATTTGTGAAGAAGTATAAGTATTTGCTCTACTGTCAGGTGTGCAGGCTACTAGACTACACAAGCTCTACTGCCAGGTGTCAGGCTAAGAGAAACAAGACTTTACGCAGAGTGTGAGAGTACTAGAACTAAAGTCTACTGCCAGAATGTGAGGATACTAGATAAATATACTATAATTAGAGTAAGTATAATATAGCTTACTGTCAGGTGTACAGGCTGCTAGACTACACACAGCTCTACTGCCAGGTGTGCAGTATGACTATCCAAGCTGCTATGAGTTGTAAGGCTACTGACTACTAAGCTTTGCCAGGTGTACAGGCAAGACTACAGATTGCTCTACTGTCAGGTGTGCAGGCTACTAGACTACACAAGCTCTACTGCCAGGTGTGCAGGCTACTAGACTCACAACCTTCTGCCAGGTGTGCAGGCTACTAGACTACATACGCTTTACTGCCAGGTGTGCAGGCTACTAGACTACACAAGCTTTACTGCCAGGTGTGCAGGCTACTAGACTACATACGCTTTACTGCCAGGTGTGCAGGCTACTAGACTACACAAGCTCTGCTGCCAGGTGTGCAGGCTACTAGACTACACAAGCTCTACTGCCAGGTGTGCAGGCTACTAGACTACATACGCTTTACTGCCAGGTGTGCAGGCTACTAGACTACACAAGCTTTACTGCCAGGTGTGCAGGCTACTAGACTACACAAGCTTTACTGCCAGGTGTGCAGGCTACTAGACTACACAAGCTCTGCTGCCAGGTGTGCAGGCTACTAGACTACACAAGCTCTACTGCCAGGTGTGCAGGCTACTAGACTACACAAGCTTTACTGCCAGGTGTGCAGGCTACTAGACTACACAAGCTCTGCTGCCAGGTGTGCAGGCTACTAGACTACACAAGCTTTACTGCCAGGTGTGCAGGCTACTAGACTACACAAGCTCTGCTGCCAGGTGTGCAGGCTACTAGACTACACAAGCTCTACTGCCAGGTGTGCAGGCTACTAGACTACACAAGCTCTACTGCCAGGTGTGCAGGCTACTAGACTACACCTGTATGATAATATGGGCTGCCTGTCCGGGAGTTTGTGTCTCCGCACTGTCTCTACGAGCCTGCCTACAGTATTGCGTTGCAAACTGTGCCATTGCATCGTGTTGCTTTGAGCAGTAATTGGGCCCAGGTCAAACGCAAAACTTGCACAGACTATGTCTATAGCGCTGCTGGCGTATTGCTCGTTCTGTTGGTATAGAGTATCAACGAACTCTAACTGTTGCACAGCTTCGAGAGTGTATACGCAACAAATAATGTTTGATTCGTGTAACATGGAATTCCAACCTATTTATGCTGCTTTGGGAGCTATTAATCGCCGATCCCTGCTTTGGTTCGTAATGGGGAAGGACAAACGCTGGAGAAACAGATGGTTAATCGGAATTGTCTCGGGGAGAGTCAGCTTCATTAGCGTTTGAGTTGGATAGAATACCAGGGAGGATAGGAGACAGTTTAGGTTTACTATGAATGACAATTTCAGTATTCAGAAACCTGGGTCGTTAGTACCTCGGTTTTCTGATTTTGAGCCTGAGCAGTTTTTCGAGTCTTTCGAGAATCAGGCTCTAGCTTCGCGATGCTTATTCAAGCATTGGGCTGAACTGGTTCATGCAGCATTATACGGCAAAGCGCAGGAATTTATACCTGATTTGTCGTTAATTGCGACGTTGTAAAAGCGGCTGTTTGTTCCATATTAGTGCATTCCCACCAAATATAGGCGAGAATTTAAACTGAGCAAACGTCAGTTAGGTTAGTCACATGTGGACTTCCTTCGTGGAGAATCTAAATTGTTCACTAAGTGGTACAAGTCCACTGGTGTCTCTTACTTCAGTGGGTTGGTGCAACTGGTCCTTATGGACAATCTTCTTGAGTCAGTTGGACCAAAGGTTCAGGTGTTTTTTGAAGATCATTCAGTAGCAACTGCTATAGAGGCGGCTGGACTAGTTGACACATTTGAGGCCAACCGCTCCTTGTCCGAGGGGTCTTAACTTTTCTTCCCAGCAGTCTGGTATGCACACAGTCGTGGACGGAAAAACGACGTCTGCCTGAAAGTTAGCATGGAGCAAAAGACAAGAATCACGAAGCCATCACCTGTTACTACTGCCGTAAGCCTGGTCATACAAAGGCTACTTGCCCCAAGCTAGGTAAACCTGCTATTGGTAAGTTGACTAAACCACTACCACTAGGTAAAATAACTATGCTTCCCGCTGAAACAAATCAGCAGGAAATAGATAGGTAGGTAGGTAAGGTTCGTCAGGAAACAGGACAAGTGTTTCCTGACGCGGGTCTTAGTCAGTTGATGCCCTGCCGTTGGAGCTTTTGGTCATCTGACCGAGGCTTCCGCTGGCTTACCGGTCCACCTTTATGGCAGCCTTTTATAGTCAAAGTCAAATCTCCCTTAAGGAGCAGGAAAGTCCCATTGAAGTACCATGCCCATTGTAACCACCGAAGCCTCTTTTTCGATGTTGGCCGCAACTCGGGCAGTGTCCAAAGGAATGTCTAAAATCTGTGCTGATCTTACCTTGGAGGACTCTGACCTATGCCTAGACAATTTTTTTTACACAGAAAAGTGGCCAGAGCCACGTAAATCTAATGAAAGACCTTGATCAAGCCTTCTTATCCCGGGGTCACAGCATTGCCAGACGTCTCTGCTTTCATGCCCGACGGACTTTAATTTCAAGAAGAGCAACAAAGGGACTTGTGAAAAATGGTTTTGAAACCGACAAGTTGAAGAATTAAGACACTTATGCAACATATGGGAATCTTTATTGGAGATACGTTTCGCCCCACAGTGGCTTCATCAGTCCAATACAAAGCAGGAAGGTATAAGGAGAGAAGGAATTTGAGGTAATCAGTCCCTCAGCCTGGGACTCAGGCTGAGGGACTTATTACCTCAAACTCCTCCTACCCTTATACCTTCCTGCTTTGTATTGGACTGATGAAGCCACTGTGTGGCGAAACGTTTCTTCAATAAAGTTTACCATATGTTGCATAAGTGTCTCAATTCTTCAACAAAGGTACTTCTCTAGCATCTGCTCTTAAAGCTGACATGGGTGAATCCATCTCAAATCATCTGGTTAAATATGTACTTAAAAATAACTTTAGTTTGTCCGGGTACTGGTAAGAAGGTAGGGGGATTTTATTACTAGATAGACTAGTAGTACGAAAAAAATTCAGAACTCATTCCTTAAAATAGCTCACAATTTGTCCTTAGGAGGAAATGTGAGTGTCACTAAAACACTTTATAGGATCTTAAAGCATTTTTATTGGCCAGGTATAAGACAAGAGGTGCGGAATTACATCCATTCCTGTTGTAAATGTCAACAAGTGGGTGAGCCTTGTGGGTAAGCTCTAAGGCTCACCCACATGCTAACAGGGTTCATTAAACCCGCACCACTTCATCCTATACCCGCTTATGGAGAGGCATTTGTGGACCTAATCATTGACTGTGTGAGACCTTACCGAAGGCCAAGTCAGGTAAGTAATATCCGTTTACCATTCTCGATAAAACTACTAGGTGTCATGAGGCAATACCTATTCGTAGTATCAACTCTAAAGCCATTTTTAAAGCCCTTGAAGTTCATTTCTCACTTTGGCATTCCACAATCTGTCCAGAGTGACCAGGGCAATAGTTTCACAGCAAAGGCATCAGGAAAAGATTTAACTAGGCTTGGAATTAATAAAAAAAATGTCCACAGCCTATCATCCTCAGTCCCAAAGCGCCTTGGATTTTTGGGCATAATGTGAGAGGTGCACTATACGTACTCAAGGAAGGATGGATGCGAGAAAACGCCCGTAAGACGCCCTACGATCCTACATCGAGACTGCACGTAGCCCGTCAGCTGGCTAAGGCCAACCTAAAATCCGCTCAAAACAACATGAAACAGAGGTATGACAAAACTTCTAAATTTTCTCCTTTAACCCAGGAAACAAGGTGTTGGTCCAGGAACCTGTGGCTGGTCACACCTTAAAAGCAAAGTTTATGGGAGCGATGCAGGTAATCAAAAATAATTCTGGTTTAAAATATATGGTAGCACCTCTTGATAAACCCAATGCGGGTAAAACTACCACATTAATCAGATGTGGAGGTAGGACCTGCTAAACCTATTAAACTCTCTCCCTACACAGCTAATCCTGACAAACAAAAGCTACTTCAGTATGAAGTAGCATTTCTGTTAGAACATGGATTGGTGGAGGAATCGTCCATCCCGTGTGCTTCACCATGCATCCTTGTTAAAAGTCTGATAAAGGATTTCGGATGTGTACCGACTACCGCAAGGTTAATGAAGTCACAGTACCGGATGCTTACCCACTTCCATGTACGGACGATATAGTGGACTTTGTGGGTAAGTCCCCTTTCGTTTCTAAACTAGATCTCCATAATGATTACTACCAGATACCTGTAACGGATAATGCGAAGGAGATTTCTGCCTTCATAATTCCAGGAGGTCACTATCAAACCATAAAAATGGGCGGGGGTGAACTCGTGGCGAGTGAGTCGTAAAACTAGTTTGTTTGCAATCGTGTCATTACGATTTCGTGAGTCATGATGACGGCTTTGAGGGGACTAGAGCTAGAGTTCGTCACGGCCACCTGGAAGGAGATTCATATGTAAAAACTTGCATTTGTGGTCACAGTGGCATTGTGCCAACCGATGGTGTATTTACATAGTTGGATGAATCTTACTATAGGCACCTGGCCCAGTGGCTTACTCGCTGGCCTGCAATGGTGTTATTACGATTTCCTGAGACATCTAGAAAGATGACTCTAACTGCATTAATGATTGGCTGGTTTGTCGAGATGATTAATTTACTTTTGCAAAAATTAAGGGCCTGTCCCAGGGCCTCTTCAAATAACTTCACATCTCGCAGACCTCTTACCAGGGAGTATTGTTGCACTCTGAGAGTGAAGTCACTCTGGGTCAGACAACCCCGGAGTTAACAGTGTACTCAGAGAATATCACTATTAGTGTCACTCAACACCGAGCTTAACAGTGTGCTCAGAAGTCATTCTTAGTGTCACTTGCCTCCTGGCTCACAACACTGGTCATACAACACTGGTCATACAACACTGGTCATACAACACTGGTCATACAACACTGGTCATACAACACTGGTCATACAACACTGGTCATACAACACTGGTTATACAACACTGGTCATACAACACTGGTCATACAACACTGGTCATACAACACTGGTCATACAACACTAGTCATACAACACTGGTCATACAACACTGGTCATACAACACTGGTCATACAACACTATGGCATGGTGGCTAGCGCTCTTGCTTCACCCACGGAGGGCCCGGGTTATATTCCCGGCGAAGCCGAAACATTTCGAAGTGTTTCGTTACACACACACACACACACACACACACACACACACACACATACAACAGGCCTAGTGTCTAATTGACATGTGCCTAGGACAAAATGGTAACTGGTCATACAACACTGGTCATACAACACTGGGCATACAACACTGGTCATACAACACTGGGCATACAACACTGGTCATTCAACACTGGGCATTTCCAACAGTGGCAAGGTGAGCCAAATAATAATAATAATGCTAACCTTTATTTCCACTAGTACATGATACAACTATTACACAGCTAGTTGACATTATTAGCATGCTACATACAAAGCCATGGTTATGCAGAACATTTCTGGCAATTTATGATAACTTTGTGTGATAAAGAATCCTTATGTACAGTTAAGAACATTTATTAAAGGAAACATTTCGCCACGAGTGTCTGATTCAGTCCTAATACAGATTAAGCTAAAAACAAGTTAATACACAGTAGACAGTGCAGGTGACGTGAAGTAAACATGAGGTGAGACGGGAGGGACGTCCAGTGACAAATAATGTTTTTTTGCCATTTGACGTACCCCATTTTGTTGGTATCACCATACCGTTTACAACTTCAGATTAAGGAAACATGACCAACGTTTCACCCGTGCCGGGATAGATCCCCGGACCCTCCGTGTGTGAGCTGGGAAAGATATCAACCAAGCCACAAGATTTCTTTTATTATTATTTTTAATTAAAATGAAAAAGGTTCAAGAAGCAGAATAATCAAAATTCTTATTTTTCCCAGGCCTAGTCTTGCTGTGTAGGCTAGAAAAATGCACGAACGAACATTTGTTCCATGTTTCTTGCTTGTCTCTGGCATGGTCATCTCTGAGGCAAGACCACCACAACCTCCCTGGTAATAAATGGTGTTTTACTGAAGCGAACGACACCGTAACCGTGCGTGGTGCCGCTACCAGTGTGTCGTAAACATGAGCACTACGTGTACTAACCCACTATGATGACGCTGCTTACGCAGACCTGTCTTACACATGTTGAGGTACTGTTATTGTCATGTCTTACACTTGTTGAGGTAGTGTTATTGTCATGTCTTACACACGTGGAAGTATTGTTATTGTCATGTCTTACATACTTTCAGGTAGTGTTATTGTCATGTTTTACACATATTGAAGTACTGTTATTGTCATGTCTTGCACATGTTGAGGTAGTGTTATTGGCATGTCTTACATACGTTGAGGTAGTGTTATTGTCATGTCTTACACATGTTGAGGTAGTGTTATTGGTATGTCTTACATACGTTGAGGTAGTGTTATTGTCATGTCTTACACATGTTGAGGTACTGTTATTGTCATGACTTACATACACTGAGGCAGTGTTATTGTCATGTCTTACAAACTCTGAGGTAGTGTTATTGTCATGTCTTACGTACGTTGAGGTAGTGTTGGTAGTATTAGTCTCATGTCTTACACACTGAGGTAGTATAATTGTCATGTCTTTCGGAAGTAGTATAATTGTCATGTCTTTCGGAAGTAGTATAATTGTCATATCTTACATACTGAGGAAGTATCATTGCCATATCTTACACACGCTGATGTAGTGTCATTGCCATGTCATGCACTCTGTCATGTCTCAGAGAGTGAAGATGCTTACTGAGGCTTCTCACACTGGCTGGGGTAATATCACTAACCAGTCTCATGTAATAAAACATCTTAATTAATGTTAGAGGCTGGAATTATGAGAGGCGGGAGAAACCTCACTCGGGTACACACAGACACAAGTGAAGAAACCTCACTCGGGTACACACAGACACAAGTGAAGAAACCTCACTCGGCTACACACAGACACATATGGAGAAACCACACTCGGGTACACACAGACACAAATGTAGAAACCACACTCGGGTACACACAGACACAAGTATATCTTGTTCTCACTGAAGACCTGAAGCTGTGTATGTAATAACTCACAACACCGACGTGAATCTGAGTACTGTGATAATTCAAGGTGTGGACGGGGTTTGTTGCATGGTAATATTTCACACTTGATGGGTTTTGACACGTGATAATTCACGCCGAGATCTCTAACATCAGGCAAAAAAGAAAAGCTCAGGCGGATTCACCATGAAGGTTGGATATATGATAGTTGCATTTTGGTTGAAGTGGACAGTACTTATATGAGGGGTAAAAAAATTTTACCTGAAAAATTATTTAATATAATATTTTATTACCAAAAAATAGTGCATAATTCTGCCTACATGTTGATGTAATCAGCTTCTCTGTATCTTATTTCTAAGTATGTTTTTCCACTGATGTAATTTTCTTTTGTTTTTCCTGTAATCAAGGCCTGTTGATAATTAGTGATTTTTTTTGTGTTTGTTTTTACTCTAAAAATAACGATTTTGATGATTGTTTCATTCAAAATAGTCAAGATGGTAACTCCTGTGAGAACTAGAGTGAGCAGAGTGAGAGATGGTGCCTCAGTAGGCAGAGAGCTATCAACAAATGTTGAGTGTGCAACACGGTCAAATTTGGTGCGCCATTTCCATAGAGTTTTACATATAACAAAATTGTGAATAAAACAGAAATAAGTTATTGACATTATTTACACTTCTTTGAGAAGAGTATTTATAGGAGTGTCATGATTTTTTCGGATGTTATTGAGGAATGATGGTTCTATTACAACTTCAATATTGATTTTAGATATGTCCTACTGTTTTGTTTTTATTGATTTTTTTCCTCCAAAAATTTCCTTAAAAAATAAACACAAATTTCAAGAATTTTTTTTTATACAATCTATTGAGATTTCTATCAAAAGCCTCTGGAGTAAATATTATCTAACTCTTTATCTTTCATCTGATGTCGACTAGAACATTGTATGTCTTACCTGAAGGGAGGGTTTTATACCCAACAACCTCTTTATAAAATTTTGCAATATCTTGCAAGTTTGCAACATAAAGTCAATTCACAAAAATTGGTGAAGCTTTAAAATGCTGGTTAAATCACAATCTCAATGTTCATTGAAATTGAACCAAAACAAACAAAAAATTTGACTCATACTGTCGACCCCTTAACCCCAGTCCCCTGTGCCTCTATGCAAGCGATTGCAATAGTGTTGAGTGCGGCATCTGTTGATAATGCAGTTGAATATTAGCATTTAAGACCAAAAGAGGCATTCGCAAGGATTCATAAGGATAGGTTAGGTAAGATTCGTCAGGAAACATTTGTCTTGTTTCCTGAGGGTCTTAGTCATATGATGACCCACCACTGGAGCTTATGGTCATCTGAGTGAGACCTTCCACTGGCTTATTCCTCCATTCCCTTCACTGGTGAACACTCACTTTCTGGCCAATAATATTTGACCAATAATAGGGTTTTGCTTGATTGGCTCTAGTTTTTTAATAAATTTAGCATCTCATTGAAAAACATAAAAGACGTGAAAAATATATTGATCAGGCGGGACTAACTTACAAATAACATTGAAATTATTTTATTTACATCATACAAAAGTCAAGTCATGTAATACATACCAGGACTTCTTTCTATATAATAACAGATTAAGATTGTAAGATAATTAAGATACCACTAATTACTGCATATGATGACGTTGAATGTACTATTTTCTTCTATGTTGGTCATCAGAACAGTTTTGGTGAGTGAGCAATTGCAAGAGATGCATATTGGCTACCATTGTACAATAAAACTTATTTTAAGCTTCTAATGGAGCTGTCTATAAACAACCATCAATCTCCTGGTCGATATTCAAGTCCAATTCGAAGAAGAAGTCCAGGAATGTTATTGCAGTATACAAGTTCTTCATCTTGGCTTAAGTAAGGAAGAAGTTCAACCTCTCTTGTCCGATAAGCTGCTATTTAAACTTCTTGTTGTAGACAGTTCTTTTCTTGTAGTCTGAATGCTAAAAGTTCAGATGATGCGTTGACAGACTGAGATCACGTATCAGATCCCTGAGTTCTTCTTGGTAGAACTGCTGGGCTGTTGAAATGCTTAGTTCATATTATTCACTCCCACTGCTATCACCTGTGTTACATCCTAAACACTGAGTTTCTTCAACATCTGACACCTGATAAAGTCATGGCTGTGTGGCACAGGTCTCCTTGACTTTCTTGTATCAATTGAAACTTTTCACATTCACCATACAGAAATAACAGTCGTCGTCGTCGTGATTTTTCGTCTCTCCACACCATAGACACCACGACCATGTTTAAACTTTTCCTTTGCCTATTTTTCCACTGTGGTAAGTATTATACATGGGTTTTACAAACCGTATGGGGAGCCCATGCCTTGTCTTATTCTCCAGCGCCACTCAAAAATAACCAAAATAAGCTTGTTTTAGAAAATCTGTGATTTGTTTCTTACAAAGAGTATTCCCAAAAAATGTAGGAAACATGCATTGGGATTGTTTAAGCAGACTCTTCGTGAAGAACTCATGTTTATCTGGAAATAATAGCATGATAAAGGTTACAATATTGTCAGGTGGTCGTTGTAGATACAACTCATTTCCTGAAATATTAAATAATGTGAAAATATTATTATAATCTTTATTAACACTATCTATGTATACAAATTGTCACTACATATACAAGCGTTATGGCTAAGTTTCCTGTTAATTGAAGGTAGGTATGCAATATGTCACAAACTAGAGCCATTTGGAAAAACCTACTGACTTCTAATTTAGCAATCACAAAATACCCTAAATACTTTCATAATCTTTTCTTCACTGAAAATCATAAAAGAGGATATTAGACAGCAGGCGGAGCGGTTTTGCACTTAATTCGATTTCCATTTGTAAGAGTACGGAGGAGTGGGACACCCACGTTTGTAAGAGTACGGATGAGTGGGACACCCACGTTTGTAAGAGTACGGATGAGTGGGACACCCACGTTTGTAAGAGTACGGATGAGTGGAACACCCACGTTTGTAAGAGTACGGATGAGTGGGACACCCACGTTTGTAAGAGTACGGATGAGTGGGACACCCACGTTTGTAAGAGTGCGGATGAGTGGAACACCCACGTTTGTAAGAGTGCGGATGAGTGGGACACCCACGTTTGTAAGAGTACGGTGAGTGGGACACCCACGTTTGTAAGAGTACGGATGAGTGGACACCCACGTTTGTAAGAGTACGGATGAGTGGGACACCCACGTTTGTAAGAGTACGGATGAGTGGGACACCCACGTTTGTAAGAGTCGGATGAGTGGACACCCACGTTTGTAAGAGTACGGATGAGTGGGACACCCACGTTTGTAAGAGTGCGGATGAGTGGAACACCCACGTTTGTAAGAGTGCGGATGAGTGGGACACCCACGTTTGTAAGAGTACGGATGAGTGGGACACCCACGTTTGTAAGAGTACGGATGAGTGGGACACCCACGTTTGTAAGAGTCGGATGAGTGGACACCCACGTTTGTAAGAGTACGGATGAGTGGGACACCCACGTTTGTAAGAGTACGGATGAGTGGGACACCCAGTTTGTAAGAGTACGGATGAGTGGGACACCCACGTTTGTAAGAGTAGCGGATGAGTGGACACCCACGTTTGTAAGAGTCGGATGAGTGGGACACCCACGTTTGTAAGAGTACGGATGAGTGGGACACCCACGTTTGTAAGAGTACGGATGAGTGGGACACCCACGTTTGTAAGAGTGCGGATGAGTGGACACCCCACGTTTGTAAGAGTCGGATGAGTGGGACACCCACGTTTGTAAGAGTCGGATGAGTGGGACACCCAGTTTGTAAGAGTCGGATGAGTGGGACACCCACGTTTGTAAGAGTGCGGATGAGTGGACACCCACGTTTGTAAGAGTGCGGATGAGTGGGACACCCACGTTTGTAAGAGTCCGGATGAGTGGGACACCCACGTTTGTAAGAGTGCGGATGAGTGGAACACCCACGTTTGTAAGAGTGCGGATGAGTGGGACACCCACGTTTGTAAGAGTGCAGATGAGTGGGACACCTACGTTTGTAAGAGTGCGGATGAGTGGGACACCACGTTTGTAAGAGTCGGATGAGTGGGACACCCACGTTTGTAAGAGTGCAGATGAGTGGGACACCCACGTTTGTAAGAGTGCAGATGAGTGGGACACCTACGTTTGTAAGAGTGCAGATGAGTGGGACACCTACGTTTGTAAGAGTGCGGATGAGTGGGACACCTACGTTTGTAAGAGCGCAGATGAGCGGGACACCCACGTTTGTAAGAGTGCGGATGAGTGGAACACCCACGTTTGTAAGAGTGCGGATGAGTGGGACACCACGTTTGTAAGAGTGCGGATGAGTGGGACACCAACGTTTGTAAGAGTGCGGATGAGTGGAACACCCACGTTTGTAAGAGTGCGGATGAGTGGGACACCCACGTTTGTAAGAGTGCGGATGAGTGGGACACCTACGTTTGTAAGAGTGCGGATGAGTGGGACACCTACGTTTGTAAGAGTGCGGATGAGTGGGACACCTACGTTTGTAAGAGTGCGGATGAGTGGGACACCTACGTTTGTAAGAGTGCGGATGAGTGGGACACCCACGTTTGTAAGAGTGCAGATGAGTGGGACACCTACGTTTGTAAGAGTGCGGATGAGTGGGACACCCACGTTTGTAAGAGTGCGGATGAGTGGAACACCCACGTTTGTAAGAGTGCGGATGAGTGGGACACCACGTTTGTAAGAGTGCGGATGAGTGGAACACCCACGTTTGTAAGAGTGCGGATGAGTGGAACACCCACGTTTGTAAGAGTGCGGATGAGTGGGACACCCAAGTCAAAGTTCTTGTATAAAATCTTGAAGACCTGCGATAATGTCTTCTGTGCGCCGCCGCCGCCGCCGCCGCCGCTGCCTTGTAAATAATTCGTTGATATTTGTATTTTTTTACGTATATATTTAGTTGAAATAACAAGAAAGAGCGTCGTAAAGATGTGTCTTAGACAAGGTTTCAAGACAAGACACTCCATATTGTTTTCTTCCTCCGCTGGACAGTTGAACTTCGTGAAAAACCTCAAATTTCTTATTTAAACAATGCCATTTTCTTCACAGTATATTTCAATAACAAGGAATAACATCAATATTATTACTAGCCGCCGTCGGCATCTCAAAGTAATAGAGAAAAAAAATCATTGGGCTCTAATGAATGTATACAGCTTTTCGCTTATTTTATCAATTATGAAAAAATAGATAGATAAAATAACCCAGAACTGAGCACCAGGATGTTGAGTTTCATCCTTACCTACCCAACCATCCTAACATTCTCTCATTAACATTACCTATATTCCGTAGCCACTTTCAATTTCTAACTGGAATTTTTCCTCTAGATTTTGTTTTTGCTTTGATGAAGCCATCTCTTGCTTCTTGCTAACAAACTGAAGCTGAAGCTTCTGTTCCCAGCTTAATATACCGGTGTAAAGCTTCTTTGTGACATGCAAAGTGAACCATTGAACTTGTCTTACCTCTAGATTTTATTTACTGTAAAATATCAGAACGCTGAGATATTTGGTCAAAGGCGTCTGCGTCCACTCACAGGATTGCCAGTTTATCATAATGTAATAATCCCGTAGCTGGATCGCTAGCGCACTCAGCTCACACACTGAGGTCCGGAGTTCGAATCTCCGGTACGGCTGGAAAACATTAGGAAGTATTTCCATAAGACACCTGCCGTCCATGTTCACCCATCAGTATAAATGGGTACCTGGGTGTTAGTCGACTGGTGTGGGTCGCATCCTGGGAGAAAATTGACCTAATTTGCGGGAAATGCTCAGCATAACAAGTGGCTTTCTATATAGTAGTATGTCATTGATATCAGCTATGGTCTGTATACCTTGTACATGTACTTATAGAAATAAAGATATTATTATTAATATTATTAGTTTTAAAGTTTAACTTGGGCACCTTAAACGCTGTGACGGTGTCAGGCTCGACCTCTGTCTTTCAGAATTCTCCTCCAACCCAACACTGTGATGTTCATTGCTTCATCGTGGGTCAAGGTCACAAGAATATTCTCAGGGTGAACAAAATATACATTTCTCTGAGCCAAAGGGTCAATTCTCTGGAGAGAGTGAGCGTTGAGTAATCAAGAACGGAGAAGTGTTTGATGGACACGTTTTGCTACGTGTGTTACACAAGGATTTCTTTTAATTGCAAACCACGTGGAAATGTAAACTTTTATAATACAATCTACGGTACATTTGAGGTTGTCGGATGGTTCTTCAGTTGAAATGTAAAGCTCATTACCCATGGACGGTCACCAGTTGAGTGTACCATTTTTTCCAGTGCTTATTTCTTGCTAGAGAGGAAGAACATTCGCCTGAGGACACACCATCACCGTCAGTCGTAATTTCTGCTGCTTCATTTACTTTCAGTAATTGACATTCATTTTAAAGTCAGTTAACTGTTTTCCTACATGACCTATAACACCTTGAGCACCCCGTGTTTTATATTCAATTTCACTTATGATGTACCGCAAGGCTAGTTTATTAGTGACGCATATTAACCACTGCCATGATCTCTCTATCTCTCTCTCTCTCTCTCTCTCTCTCTCTCTCTCTCTCTCTCTCTCTCTCTCTCTCTCTCTCTCTCTCTCTCCTCTCTCTCTCTCTCCTCTCTCTCTCTCTCTCTCTCTCTCTCTCTCTCTCTCTCTCTCTCTCTCTCTCTCTCTCTCTCTCTCTCTCTCTCTCTCTCTCTCTCTCTCTCTCTCTATGTAAGGTATACTACCACCCCAGGATGCCACCCACAATAGGAGACTAACACCCAACACCCATGTACCTACTTATTGATAGGTGAACAGGGGCAGCAGGTGTAAGGTGACAAACTCCCATATGCTGTAGATAATGGTTCAGATGAGACTGACAAGTTGTTAAATTAGACACATATGCAACACTTGGAGTATCTTTATTGAGGAAACGTTACACGTGGCTTCATCAGTCCAAACCCAAATAGAAGGTAAGGGAGCAGGTTTGAGGTTAATCAGTCCTCGGCCTGGAGTCGATTGTTAACAGTCCATCAATCTTGTAAATAGAAGTATTTCAGCAGGCCGTAAGGTGGTTAATGCTGTAATCAACTGTGTCGAAACGTTTCCTCAATAAAGATGACCCAAGTGTTGCATATGTGTCTAATTTAACATCCCATATGCTGTATTCTTTTCAAGATTGATGGACTGAACACATCGACTCCAGGCTGAGGGACTGATTACCTCAAATTCCTTCTGATCTTCACCATTCTTCTTTGTTTAGGACTGATGAAGCCACTGTGACTTCATCAAGCCAAACTTTTCCTCAGTAAAGATACCCAGGTATTGCACACGTGTCTAATTCATCAACTTGTCTGATCTCTGGATCATTTATTAATATGCAATATTATCGAAAATATGCTAAAAATGGATGAAGAAATATTTTCAGCTATGCCCTAAGTGGGAGTTACATGTCTTAAAAATTGTAAATGTGATTCCTGAATCAAAGTGAGGCATTCTTCTCTTATAGTTTTTGGGTAATATTTATCAGCAAGATACTCACCGGAGATGTTTCAGCGATATATTTTCCCTGACTTGTCGATCTAGTTTTTTGAAAGCTCTCTTTACAATGTTTCAGTCTGTTACTGCAAACACATCCTCTTCGTGTATACCGCCCGCATCTTCAAGAACAGAGGAAGCAATGCTAGCAGCAACTCCGTCACACACGACAGTTATATCGTGAACTGAAACCAACCTAGATAATGACAGCCTAGCGACATTTTTTCCCTTCAATTGTTTTGGGTGTTAATGGTGGATCGTAATCACAGTCAGTTATTTCAGTTCCACGTGATGTTGAGGACGATCGTACATCAACTTGTTCTGTGCTTGCAGAGGGAATCCTCTTCAGTCGACTTGAAATTCTTCTTTTGTTATTGAGATTCTGTGAAATACCAAGCTTACTTATCGTCATTTGTTCTAGTTGATCTTTGATCAGTAACAAACTCTTGTTCAATACCAGGTATCTTGAGCTGACGTTTACTTGAACACTGATCAAAGATTTTTGCATTTAAAAGCGATGATGACGAATAATTAGAACTTAATTCTCAAATGTTTGTAGTTTCATTTGTAATGAACCAGAAGTTTGTTTACCTTCCATTGATTTACTCAGGTTTAAGTATTTTGAAGGGTTTTTAGAAATCATGTAAACAATACGACTGTGTCAAACCTCGGGGATAGACGCATTTTTTTTCAGTTTTTCTAAAGATTTGGAACGAATTTCAGAAACTTCCGAATCCGAAAATTCTGTTTTGTATGTCCTCAAAATAAACCTTATGTGAAGTAATTATTTCACTACGCCTTGATAAGCAAGGAACCTTGAGTTATCAAGATCAACAGCAGCACTAAAGCAAGCAGTAGAGACTCTCATTGATATATAATTAACAATATAAATTTTTAAAGGGGAAGGGTAAGCCAGTAGAAGGCCTCAGTCAGATGACCAAAAGTTCCAGAGGCGGGTCATCAAATGACTGCTACCCGCGTCAGGAATACTTATCCTGTTTCTTGACTAATCTTACCTAGCGTAACCTTTCAGCTGCTCCTGGTGTCGCAGACTCTCTGAAACGGTTTAAAGCACGCCTGTATCACACAATCATGTTGCAACATGTTTTTGAAAAAGTTGTCCTAATGGCAATAATATTTCACAACTCGTGAATCTGAGATGTATGAGGACTCAGGGAGCAACATTAACACACCTTACCACTCTGAGTGATGGCGAGGGAGAGAAAGGCAGGTACAAGGCAGGCAGACTGGCAGTGTGGTGGGGAAAGGAGGGCAGGTACAAGGCAGGCAGACTGGCAGTGTGGTGGGGAAAGGAGGGCAGGTACAAGGCAGGCAGACTGGCAGAGTGTGGTGGAGAGAGGAGGGCTGGTACAAGGCAGGCAGGGTGTGATGGGGAGAGGAGGGCAGGTACAAGGCAGGCAGACTGGCAGAGTGTGGGGGGGAGAGGAGGGCTAGTACAAGGCAGGCAGACTGGCAGAGTGTGGGGGGAGAGGAGGGCTAGTACAAGGCAGGCAGGGTGTGATGGGGAGAGGAGGGCAGGTACGAGGCAGGCAGACTGGCAGAGTGTGGTGGGGAGAGGAGGGCTGGTACAAGGCAGGCAGGGTGTGGTGGGAAAATGAGGACAGGTACAAGGCAGGCGACTGGCAGAGTGTGGTGGTTAGAGGAGAGCAGGTACAAGGCAGGCAGGGTGTGGTGGGGAGAGGAGGGCAGGTACAAGGCAGGCAGACTGGTAGAGTGTGTGGGGAGAGGAGGGCAGATATAAGGCAGGCAGACAGGAGAGGAAAGCAGCCTTGACCAGCAACATTCATGACAAGATCCAGAAAAGCATCAAGGTGATCTGAGAGCATCACATGATTTAAAAACAAATTTATGATTACTTAATGTGAGATTAAAGAAATTATCGACTGATGGATAATGTATTATTTTTTCAGATGTTAGCTGCAGCAGAACATATTATTGAACGACTCGAACATTTGAACCTGGTTTAAAATATGCCACTCTAATGCTATTTCTTGTACTTACAATCGAACGTTATAAAAATTGCAGATAGGAAATTGTTTAAAAATGTGGAATTAGGAATT
Organism: Cherax destructor; assembly: GCA_009830355.1. Lineage (NCBI taxonomy): Eukaryota > Metazoa > Arthropoda > Malacostraca > Decapoda > Parastacidae > Cherax > Cherax destructor. The sequence goes on from WNWK01014768.1 coordinate 24,774, forward strand.
TCAAGTCAGCCGCGCCGGCAGGAAATATTATCGTAGGTAATAGGATGCTATATCTTGCTATTACAAATATTTCTAATGCAATGTTTAGTTGTAAAATATGAAAACAAATACAGTGGAACCTCGACTTATGAGTTTAATCCTTTCCATGACCTAGCTCGTAACTCAATATGCTCGTATATCAAATCAATTTTCTTCATTTAAATTAATTGAAATTCCATTAATCCATTCCAGCGGAATTCCTGCTCTCGGCTAGACCCACGCTACACCTGTGGGACCACCAAAAACCCAGACTCGCTCATGGTTTGGGGGTGTTTCAGTGGTGAGAGTGTTGTTGAACTCATTGTGCTTCCCAAAAACCAGTAAATGAACCGATATAATTACCTAGAGTTATTGTGTGACAATTTACCTGAGGCATTTGACAAGTGTGGGGCTACGGTTTTTATGCAGGACGATGCACCGTATCATACCACTATTACAACCTCAGGTTCATGGCCTGTTAGCCTGAGTGTAAAAGGGAGCTTGGAGCAAAGAAACAAAGTAGAAAATGTTTTGAATTTGTATATCCTTTACCAAGCAATTATGATTATATCAGACTTTTGTCTTTTCCTTCACCAATTATAAGATAGGGGTTTGTACAAGTATATACAAGTATGTACACTATGTACAGAGAGAGAAATAATAATAGTACAAGCCACGGTTGTCAAGGCAAAACAGCAGCCAAAAGACAGAGACAACCTTCCACAACCAACTCAATGCAGGAATTCCAATGACAAACTGCGAGTGGTATCCACGTCACCTTTGTCATTGTCAAACTCGCATTATATTTGGCTGAACCGAGTCGTTGATTTGATGATGGGGCCCCATCGCCAAACCCTTAACGATGGTTCGCTGGTTGGAGGGGGAGCCTATGTGGATGTGTTTAACATGCTCCGAATAAAGGTTACGTAATCTTTGCATGCAACAACCACCAAATCTGTAGTTCAATGGCTTAAGGACTGTGAAGTGAGGTTCTTTAATGACTTGCCAGGCAATTCCCCAGAACTAAACCCTATTGAGAACCTCTGGTCAATAGTGAAATGAAGTTTACTGGGCAAGGATATCAGTTCCATCCCGTGGCTGGAGGCTGCTCTACATGAGGCATGGAATAACATACCTCCCCAAACCCTCAAGAATTTGTGTGAGAGTCTTCCTACATGGCTGAGGGACGTGCTTAAGCACAAAGGATGCAGCACCAAGTTTTAAAACCTCAATAAGTGTGCAAATATATATATATTATAATCTTTCATGGCATGTATTTGTGTTTTGTTACATGTGGGGGAGGGGCGGCATAATGCCGTAGCAAATCCCAAAATTACTAATTGGCATTGAATGACAGTGGTACTGAATGTGAAAGGAGCTAGTATGAAGATAAAAGTACTACTCCATCACCAAGCAGTATATATAGTATTGTAACCACAAACAAGTGGTATTTAATCAGTAACAACACTGTGACTAGCCAGGGGATTGAAACCGTGTTGTTTTAACCCACCTCATGGTGAGTGAAAATTCACGACACTCTAACCCACTGGGCCATACAATCCTATAAATATCATGCAGAGTACACCAAACAGGGAGTAGAATGAAATTAGCTCTGAGGCACCCACACTATCATATGTCCTCGGATCATGGTACAACACCTAGCTCTGCTGGGTGCGTGATCTTTGTAGGATTGTATGGTCCAGTGGGTTAGAGCATTGTGAATTTTCACTCACCATGAGGTGGGCTAAAACAACATGGGTTCGATCCCCTGGCTAGTTGCAGTTGTAGACAGCCTATACTGTCTGCATAGACAGCCTATGCTGTTTGCCAGTTGAGCAAAATGTAGCCTAGTTCCCATAGTTTTCACTAGGGGGCAGGCCTCTGGGTGGGTATGCCTAGACCTGCATCTCTCTCACTTCTCGTCCAAGCACCCTAGAGTCAACACAAGGCCTACTCCTCTCTCCCTTGCATGGGCATGGCCCTCCCAGGCCATGGGCACAAACACACTGCCTGTGTACCCTCACCTTATCGCAAATAAAGTAAGAAGCCTCTGAAGCCCTTATCATTGCTAACCCTGCCTGCATCAAAGATGCAAATACCCATTTCGTTATAAATGGTGACAGCGGTGCCTCGCAGCGGTTGTGATGCCCAAGGAGGGAAGGAAGAGGAATGAAGTTGTCTTCACTTCATCACCCTACACAAGAAGCATCCGTCTCTCAATGAGTTATCCTGATGTCGTGTCTGCAAATTTCAGCATCCAGACACAGGTACAATCAGGATCCATGCCGATATTTGATGAATTTTTCCGAGAAGTGGCGTCCCTGCGGCTCCACGCAACAACGTCCCACGCTGTTTCTCAGTCACGTGCTCAGCCTTACCAGCATGTTCTCCTGTTGTTTTCAGCTCAGCATGGCTATTTCAGCAAGTCAGAGGAGAGTTTGTGGTGATTTCAGCATCCAGTGTGAGCGTGTCTCCCTCGTGTGATGAGAGGTGAGAGAAGGTAGGCGCGCAGTCCTGACTCTCACCATACATGCTTGCCACTCACCTTACTCCACCACTATGCTCTCACTCCCTCTCTGCCATGTTTTCTGTGAATTTCCTTGTGAATTCATGCCAGAGCTGTGTATCCAGTGCCCGTGGTTACTCGAAGCCACGTGCAGCAAGCCACGTTGGGTGATCACGAAGCCACATGGAACACGAAGCCACGTGGATCACGAAGCCACGTGGGGTGTGACCAAGTCATGTGGGTTACCAAGCCAGATGTCCCAAGCCACATTCTGTGGCCTACTGCCGCATCAACCCATGACATCACCATGCCACTGACGTCACCTATGATGTTGCTCGACTTCACGACGTCACCCTGCTGCTGACATCACCCATGATGCTGCTCGACTCCACTGACGTCACCCTGGACGTCTGCCTGATGTCACTCGCGATGTCTCCCAATGACATCCCTCACGACGTCACCGTGGACGTCTGCTGACGTCACCTCGCGATGTCACCCCATGAATCACCTCACGTCATCACGCCTGACATCACCACATGATGTCACGTATGTATTCTGTTTTCACAGTGAGCATTTTGTGTTAGTATTGTCCAGATGTTTGAGAGAAGATATATGTCTTGTGTTAATTATTTCCTCTCAGTCAGTGTTCTTACATGTTCATGTATGTCTTAGTGTCGATTTTTGCACAGAAAAGCATCATTTGCTAGTAAGCCATGTTGTACCGCATGTGCCGTAGGTGTGTGCAGTTTTCCATGTGTCCTGTGTAGTCTTGAGCACAGCTGTGTGTGGACCACAGTATGCTCGTCCAGATCAATGTAGCACCTAGTGTTACTTGTCACCCGGTGTGACCTGCACTCCCTTGACAGCTGACATCAGTCGGTTCAGGCGTCAGTTACGAGCGTCCGAGCCCCTTGTACAGAAGCTATTTACTCGCTCGTGATGCCCTGTTTAATCGTACCCGCGATGATTCTCCCATCAAGACTCATTTCCACTTCAAGGCTAGACCGTCAGAGTGCAGTTATATGTAGACAATCAGTCTGAGGATGCTTAGACCATCCTCTGCTGTAACTTCAACTGTCGAGAGAATGACACTCGTCAAGCCGCAGTAGCCCTGTCCTGTTGGCAGGCTACTGTTAGCCTCGTGTCACAGTTTCAGTGAGCAGCCTGCACAAAGATGATGTCACTTTGACTGCTAGCCCACTCACTGCAGTAAGGTGTATGATGTTATGACCTCCATATGTTTCGCCGAGTCGTCTCTACCACGACTCACTCCACACTCGCCAGCAGTGACAGCCCCAGTGACAGTACAAGTCGAGAAATGTCCTCCTGAGTCGCTTGCCTGAAGAAGTCCTGCTCAGTTCCGACTACTGACGACGCCTCATTCGGGGCACCAACAAGTTGAGCCCCAGGTTGAGTGAACCCTGCAGCAACTACTATGATGACTGCTTCACCTCCCAGAAGAGACCGTACCCTGTTATATCACAGCTCAGCTGCAGCGATGTCTCCTGTGTTGCAGTATCTGTCCAGATGCAGGAAGGTGTGCAGTGATGCATCGACGCTCACTGCCTTAGACCACAAAGCACACCTTTTTTTTTTCTTCCCTCTCTGTAGGAAGTTTTTTTTTCAATGTCCACATGTGCATATATGTATGTTTTTATTTTGTGTTCTGTGCCCTGTTCCTGCGAGAGAGAGACCGAGTTTTTTTTACAGCCACTTAGGGTCAGGGTCGACCATGGGTAGGTGGCTGAGCGAATGTAGACAGCCTGTACTGTCTGCATAGACAGCCTATGCTGTCTGCCAGCCAAGCAAAATGTTGCCAGTAAGCCTACATGCCTAGTTCACATAGTTTCCACCAGGGGGCAGGCCTCTGGGTGGGTATGCCCAGACCTGCATCTCTCTCACTTCTCGTCCAGGCACCCTACAGTCAACACAAAGCCTACTCCTCTCTCCCTCGCATGGGCATGGCCATGGGCACAAACACACTACCTGTGTACCCTCACGTTATCACAAATAAAGTAAGAAGCCTCCGAAACCTTATCATTCATCCACCGCTTGCAGCAGAAAGACACAAACAACCATTTTGTTATACAGTGTTGTTATATATATATATATATATATATATATATATATATATATATATATATATATATATATATATATATATTATTAACACATCGGCCGAGTCCCACCAAGGCAGGGTGGCCCGAAAAAGAAAAACTTTCATCATCATTCACTCCATCACTGTCTTGCCAGAGGGGTGCTTTACACTACAGTTATAAAACTGCAACATTAACACCCCTCCTTCAGAGTGCAGACACTGTACTTCCCATCTCCAGGACTCAAGTCCGGCCTGCCGGTTTCCCTGAATCCCTTCATAAATGTTACTTTGCTCACACTCCAACAGCACGTCAAGTATTAAAAACCATTTGTCTCCATTCACTCTATCAAATACACTCACACATGCTTGCTGGAAGTCCAAGCCCCTCACACACAAAACTTCCTTTACCCCTCCCTCCAACTTTTCCTAGGCCGACCCCTACCCCGCCTTCCCTCCACTACAGATTTATACACTCTCGAAGTTATTCTGTCTCGTTCCATTCTCTTTACATGTCCGAACCACCTCAACAACCCCTCCTCAGCTCTCTGGATAATAGTTTTGGTAATCCCGCACCTCCTCCTAATTTCCAAACTCCGAATTCTCTGCATTATATTCACACCACACATTGACCTCAGACATGACATCTCCACTGCCTCCAGCCTTCTCCTCGTTGCAACATTCATCACCCATGCTTCACACCCATATAAGAGTGTTGGTATAACTATACTCTCATAAATTCTCTTCTTTACTTCCATGGACAAAGTTCTTTGTCTCCACAGACTCCGAAGTGCTCCACTCACCCTTTTTCCCTCATCAATTATATGATTCACCTCATCCTTCATCGACCCATCTGCTGACATGTCCACTCCCAAATATCTGAATATATTCACCTCCTCCATACTCTCTCCCTCCAATCTGATATCCAATCTTTCGTCACCTAATCTTTTTGTTATCCTCAACACCTTACTCTTTCCTATATTCACTTTCAATTTTCTTCTTTTACACACCCTACCAAATTCATCCACCAACCTCTGCAACTTCTCTTCAGAATCTCCCAAAAGCACAGTGTCATCAGCAAAAAGTAACTGTGACAACTTCCACTTTGTATTTAATTCTTTATCTTTTAACCCCACACCTCTTGCCAAGACCCTCGCATTCACTTCTCTTACAACCCCATCTATAAATATATTGAACAACCAAGATGACATCACACATCCTTGTCTAAGGCCCACTTTTACTGGGAAATAGTCCCCTTTCCTCCTACACACTCTAACTTGAGCCTCACTATCCTCATAAAAACTCTTCACTGATTTCAGTAACCTACCTCCTATTCCATACACCTGCAACATCTGCCACATTGCCCTCCTATCCACCCTATCATACGCCTTTTCCAAATCCATAAATGCCACAAAAACCTCTTTACCCTTATCCAAATACTGTTCACCTATATGTTTCACTAAAGCCCCATTGTTCATCTGTCTTACTCTTAATTCTTTCAATAATAACTCTACCATACACTTTAACAGACTTATTCCCCTATAATTTTTGCACTCTCTTTTGTCCCCTTTGCCTTTATACAAAGGAACAATACACGCTCTCTGCTAATCCCTAGGTACCTTACCCTATTCCATACATTTATTAAATAATAGCACTAACCACTCCAAAACTATATCCCCACCTGCTTTTAACATTTCTATATTTATCCCATCAATCCCAGCTGCCTTACCCCCTTTCATTCTACCCACTGCCTCACGAACTTCTCCCACACTCACAACTGGCTCTTCCACACTCCTACAAGATGTTATTCCTCCTTGCCCTATACACGAAATCACAGCTTCCCTGTCTTCATCAACATTTAACAACTCCTCAAAATATTCCCTCCATCTTCCCGATACCTCTAACTCTCCATTTAATAACTCTCCTCTCCTATTTTTAACTGTCAAATCCATTTGTTCCCTAGGCTTCCTCAACTTATTAATCTCACTCCAAAACTTTTTCTTATTTTCAACAAAATTTGTTGATAACATCTCACCCACTCTCTCATTTGCTCTATTTTTACATTGCTTCACCACTCTCTTAACCTCTCTTTTTCTCTCCATATACTCTTCCCTCCTTGCATCACTTCTACTTTGTAAAAACCTCTCATATGCTAACTTTTTCTCCTTACTACTCTCTTTACATCATCATTCCACCAATCGCTCCTCTTCCTCCGCACCCACTCGCCTGTAACCACAAACTTCTGCTGAACACTCTAACACTACATTTTTAAATCTACCCCATACATCTTCGACCCCATTGCCTACACTCTCACTAGCCCATCTATCCTCCAATAGTTGTTTATATCTTACCCTAACTGCCTCCTCTTTTAGTTTATAAACCTTCACCTCTCTCTTACTTACTGCTTCTATTTTCCTTGTATCCCATCTACCTTTTACTCCCACTGTAGCTATAACTAAAAGTGATTTGATATATCTGTGGCCCTCTATAAACATGTACATCCTGAAGTCTACTCAACAGTCTTTTATCTACCAATACATAGTCCAACAAACTACTGTCATTAGGCCTTACATCATATCTTGTATACTTATTTATCCTCTTTTTCTTAAAATATGTATTACCTATAACTAAACCCCTTTATATACAAAGTTCAATCAAAGGGCTCCCATTATCATTTACACCTGGCACCCCAAACTTACCTACCACACCCTCTCTACATGTTTCTCCTACTTTAGCATTTAGGTCCCCTACCACAATTACTCTCTCACTTGGTTCAAAAGTTCCTATACATTCGCTTAACATCTCCCAAAATCTCTCTCTCTCCTCTACACTCCTCTCTTCTCCAGGTGCATACACGCTTATTATGACCCACTTTTCGCATCCGACCCTTATTTTAATCCACATAATCCTTGAATTTACACATTTATATTCCCTCTTCTCCTTCCATAACTGATCCTTCAACATTATTGCTACCCCTTCCTTAGCTCTAACTCTCTCAGATACTCCTGACTTAATCCCATTTATTTCTCCCCACTGAAACTCGCCTATTCCCTTCAGCTTTGTTTCGCTTAGGGCCAGGACATCCAACTTCTTTTCATTCATAACATCAGCAATCATCTCTTTCTTATCATCCGCACTACATCCACGCACATTCAAACAACCCAGTTTTATAAAGTTTTTCTTCTTCTCTTTTTTAGTAAATGTGTACAGGAGAAGGGGTTACTAACCCATAGTTCCCGGCATTTTAGTCGCCTCATACGACACGCATAGCTTACGGAGGAAAGATTCTTTTCCACTTCCCCATGGACAATAGATAAAATAAAAAGAACAAGAGCTATTAAGAAAAAGAAGAAAAACCTAGTTGTGTGTATGTATATATATGCATGTGTATGCCAGTGTAGTGTGACCTAAAGTGTAAGTAGAAGTAGCTAGATATACCTGTTATCCAGCGTGTTTATGAGACAGAAAAAGACACCAGCAATCCTACCATCATGTAAAACAGTTTCAGGTTTCTGTTTCAGTCACCTGGCAGGACGGTAGTACCTCCCTGGGTTGTTGTTGTTGTATGTTCGCCGGTACATCCGGCCCGGGTCTTCTCCAAGTGGTGACCCGGCATTGGCCTCCTGGGTAGAGGGTGTCAGCTTCTTCTTTCTTTCTTGCTGTGGCTCCCCATGATGGGGAGTGTCTTCTGACGTTGCATCTTCATCAGCAGATCTTGGTACTTCAGGCTGTGGTTCTACCTACATAGGAAGAAGAAGGATGGGGGATAAGAAAGAAGGAAGTGAGAGAAAGAATAGCTGTAGTGGGTAGTCTTGGTCGTCGTCGGGGTTCTCCGGCGTCGTCATCGAGGGGGCGGGTGGTTGGCTAGGACTGGGAGCAGTGTCTCCAAATCATGGGTGGCCAGGTAAACCAGCTGGGCTGCTTTGTCCTCGCGGGTCAGATTCCCAGGTGCCATCGGGAAGTGCCTGCGGCGAATGGACGTCGTCGAAGGACAGTCAAGCATGTAGTGAATTAGAGGCTTTGGAACCATCCGGTCGCATTGGCGGCAAAGCTCCTCACTAACGTGTTCGATAAGGCGCTTTGCAGTAGGGTAGCCGAGGCGCAGGCGGTGGATGCTGACTTGCAGCTCCCTGTTCAGTTTCCTCATGTTTGGTGGGGCTCCTACGTGTCGCTCTGTCATACCAGTGCCGGCTCCAAGATGCTCCCGGTGCTGGTAGTGGGCGTCTGGCTGCCGAAGCTGCCCCCAGGTGCACCTGCCTGCGGCTAATGGCAATTATAGTCGCAGGTTGGGCCGCAAGTGTGGCAGACTTAGCCGCCCCATCCGCCGCATCATTCCCAGCAAGGTCGATGTGGCTTGGTATCCAATTGATTGTTGCTTGCCGGCCCTGCTCGTCAAGTGAATGTAGGTTTCTTCTGATGGCGGTGAGGAGCCGGATGTTATCCTTGGGCTCCCTATGCATGATGGCCTGTATCGCCGCCCTGGAGTCGACGTGGATGACTGGAGGTTGGTGGTGTTCCAGGAGCGCATGTTGGATGGCCCTCTGGATGGCGTGGAGTTCTGCCTGTAGGATGCTGCAGTGGTCTGGGAGGCGCCAGCCGACCGTTAGGGAGGAGTGATATATCCCGGAACCCGTGCGGCCGGCCTCGGGGTCTCTTGATCCATCAGTGTAGTACACTGCACACCGGATGCTCCGCTGCAGCAATGCTTGCAGCTGCCCACCGCTGCAGCACGTGCTGTGGACAGTGACGCTTGCTGGCTGGCAGGTTTGCAAGGTGGATTACGACAGGTTCTGGGTGGTTGTTGTCTACCAACCTACTACCTTATATATATATATATATATATATATATATATATATATATATATATATATATATATATATATATATATATATATATATATATATATATATATATATGCAAAAAGATCACATTGATGCAAAAGATCACATAGTTCCTTGATAATGTGAGTAGTCACGAAAGCGCTTGGAATTCTTCTATTTTTTCATAGTGGTTGTTTTGCAATATAATATATATATATATATATATATATATATATATATATATATATATATATATATATATATATATATATATATATATATATAATGTCGTGCGATTAGGTAAAACTGGTCAATTAGCAAGAACTCATTTAAAATTAAGTCCTTTCTAAAATTTTCTCTTATACGTTTCAAGATATATTTTTTCATTTATGTTAATGTAGAAATTTATAATTTTGTACCAAGAGAAACTTTGAAAACCTACCTAACCTTATTACAACAAGCGCAATTTAATTTAGCCTAACCCAACAAAATATATTTTAGATACGTTAACATTAATTTAATTATAAACAAACACAATGAAATATATTTTTACCGTTATGTTCAGAATGATTTTGGCGAAATTATTGCATACACAAATTTTCACTTGTCTTATATGGCAAGGTGAGCGTTGCTATTTAAGCCAAAATCGCAAGTTTTACCTAATCGGCACGACATATATATGTATATATATATATATATATATATATATATATAATAATATATATATATATATATATATATATATATATATATATATATATATATATATATATATATATATATATATATATATATATATATGTACTCACCTAGTTGTGGTTGCAGGGGTCGAGACTCTGCTCCTGGCCCCGCCTCTTCGCTGTCCACTACTGCGTCTCTCCCTGCTCCATGAGCTTTATCATACCTTGTCTTAAAACTATGTATGGTTCCCGCCTCCACTATATCGTTCGCTAGACTATTCCACTTCCTAACTACTCTATGGCTGAAGAAGTGCTTCCTAACATCCCTTTGACTCATCTGAGTTATCAGCTTCCGGTTGTGTCCCCTTGTTTCTGTGTTCCCTCTCTGGAACATCCTGTCACTATCTACCTTGTCGATTCCCTGCAGTATTTTGTATGTCGTTATCATGTCTCCTCTAACCCTTCTGTACTCCAGTATTATTAGTCCTATTCCCCTCAACCTTTCTTCATATGGCATTTCCTGAGCTGTGGAACTAGCCTTGTCGCAAACCTTTGTACTTTCTCTAATTTTTTGACATGCTTGACCAGGTGTGGGTTCCAGACTGGTGCTGCATACTCTAGTATGCGCCTGACGTACACGGTGTACAGTGTCTTGAACGATTCCTTGTTAAGGTAACGGAACGCTAATCTTAGGTTTGCCAGTCGCCCATATGCTGCCGCGGTTATCCGGTTGTGTGTTTCCGGAGACGTGCTTGGCGTTATACTCACCCTAAGGTCTTTATCCTTTGATGAGGTTTGTAGCCTTTGTCCACCTAGCCTGTACTCTGTCAGCAGTCTCCTTTGCCCTTCTCCGATCCTCATGACTTTGCATTTGGTGGGGTTAAATTCGAGAAGCCAGTTGCTAGACCAGATGTCAAGCTTGTCCAGGTCTCTTTGAAGTCTTGCTTGGTCTTCATCCGATGTGATTCTCCTCATAAATTTCACATCATCTGCGAACAGAGACACTTCTGAGTCTATCCCGTCCGTCATGTCATTCACATATACCAAGAATAGCACTGGTTCTAGGATTGACCCCTGCGGTACACCGCTCGTCACCGGCGCCCACTGTGATACCTCATCACGCACCATGACCCGTTGTTGCTTCCCTGTGAGGTATTCCCTGATCCATTCCAGTGCCCTTCCTGTTATTCACGCTTGGTCTTCCAACTTCTTTACTAATCTCATATGAGGAACTGTGTCAAAGGCCTTCCTGCAGTCCAGGAAAATGCAGTCAACCCACCCTTCTCTCTCTTGCCTTACCTCTGTTACTTTATCATAGAACTCCAGGAGGTTTGTTACACAGGATTTGCCTTCCCTGAATCCGTGCTGTCTGTCGTTGATTATCCTGTTCTGCTCCAGATGCTCCACCATTCTTTTCCTGATGATTTTCTCTAAGACTTTGCACACTATAAACGTAAGTGACACTGGTCTATAGTTTAGTGCCTCTTTTCTGTCACCTTTTTTAAAGATGGGGACTACGTTGGTCTTTTTCCATATCTCAGGTAGCTGCCCAGTTTCAAGGGATGTGTTGAATATTATGGTAAGTGGCACACTCAGTACCTCAGCTCCTTCCCGAAGGACCCACGGGGAGATATTGTCCGGACCCATCGTCTTTGAGGTATCAAGGTCACTGAGTAACTGCTTCACCTCCCCCTCAGTTGTGTGTATGCCCTCCAGCACTTGATACATCCCTTGTTGGTGACGCACCCCGTCCTGTCTACCCAGCTGCCTTCCTTCCTCCACTGTGAATATTTCTTTAAACCTCGAGTTGAGCTCCTCACATACCTCTTGATCATTACTTGTTAGTTCCCCATCCTCTCTCCTCAGCCTTATCACCTGGTCCTTGACTGTTGTCTTCCTTCTGATGTGACTGTACATCTGTTTCGGGTCAGACTTGACTTTCGATGCAATGTCATTTTCGTACTGTTTCTAGGCCTCCCTCCGTATCTGTGCATACTCGTTTCTAGCTCTTCGACTAATCTCTTTGTTTACTTGGGTTCTATGCCTTCTGTACCTTTTCCATTCTCTGACACTCTGAGCCTTCGCCTCCCTGCACCTTTGGGTAAACCAGGGGCTCTTTCTGGTTTTCCCATTTAATCTTTTTCCTTTGGGTATACCGTTCCTCTGCCTCCTTGCACTTTGCGCTACATATTCCATCATTTCATTTACTGACTGTTCTTCCATTTCCCTTTCCCACAGAACCTCCTGCAGGAAATTCTTGATGCCCCACGTTTGTCTGGCAGTGCCTGTGCATACAAGAGTTCTTTTTTCTCCGCATTCCCTTTGACTGTGTCTGCTTCACGCACTCCAACCGCCGTTTCTGGAAAGGTACTTTTGTCACTACTCTGGGTCAGTCTCTGCAACTTCACTTCTAAGATCTGGATCTTGGCTTCTGCTTTTTTGGCTTGCATTTCCCATTTTCTGCTCTCCTCCTCTCCATTCCCTCACTGATCGTCAATATCTTCCACTCCCAGTCCTTCTCCCTTTTATTGAGTTCCTCCTCCCACTGTGGCCTCCCCGGAGCAACCATCGTTACCCTTGTTGACATCCTTCTCCCAGGACCGCCCATATTCCCACGATGTGCCCTTATGGATGTAGTGAGAGTGTCAGAAGGAGGGAGAGAGGAGAGGGATAGAGAGGAGGGGTGGTAGTGCGGGGTACTGGGGAAGGGGGCGAGAGGGATGGATATAACTTGGAGGTAGTGTGGTAGGGGGCGGATCAAGTGGGGAAAGGTGTGAGAGGGAGAGAGGAGAGAGAGAGAGAGAGAGAGAGAGAGAGAGAGGGGGAATTATTTTGAGGGAGAAAGCCTGGAGGAGGTGTGGTAGAGGGAAGATCAATTGGGGGAAGGAGGGAGAGAGGGAGAGAGAGAGAGGGAGGGAGAGGGCGAGGGGAGGTAGAAAGCCTGGAGGAAATGAGGTAGAGGGTGGATCAAGTGGGGAAAGGAGGGAGAGAGGGGAGGGAGGGAGGGCGAGAGAGAGAGGGGAGGAGGGAGAGAGGTAGAAAGCCTGAGGGAAGTGGGTAGAGGGCGGATAAATGGGGGAAGGAGGGAGGGAGAGGGAAGGGAGGGGAGGGGGAGGTGAAAGCCTGGAGGAAATGTGGTAGAGGGCAGATCAATGGGGGAAGGAGGGAGGAGGAGAGGGAGAGAGAGGAGGGAGAAGGAGAGGGAGGAGAGAGGGGAGGGAGGGGAGAGAGGAGGGAGAGGGAGGAGAGAGAGAGAGAGAGAGAGGGGGAGAGGGCAGGATCAAGCTGGGGAAGGAGGAGAGAGGGAGAGGGAGGAAAGAGAGAGAAGGGGGAGGGAGGAGAAAGCTGGAGGAAGGGGAGAGGGAGAAGTGGGAGGAGGGAGAGAGAGGGAAGGGAGAGGAGGGGAGGGAGGGAGAGGAGAGAGAGAGGGAGAGAGGGGGAGGAGGAGAGAGAGGAGGAGAGAGAGGGAGGAGGGGAGAGAGGAGAGGGAGAGAGGAGGGAGAGAGGGAAGGAGGGAGATGGAGAGGGAGGAGAGAGAGAGAGAGGGAGAGAGAGAGAGTGAGTGAGAGTGAGTGAGAGTGAAGAGAGTGAGGGATAGAGGGAGGGAGAGGGGAAGAGAGAGGTGGTAGAAATACCTTGGGGTGCAGTGTGGGAGTACTATATGGTTGTGGGGGGGGGGTTTATGGGGCAGTCGGAGGAGGTTGGCTGTTGGCTCCGCTTACAGGTGTGAGTTTGTGTGTTTGTGTCCCGCCTTATCTTTGTCTGAGGTCCTCCCTTAGATTAGAATACTATCCTAATATTAAACTAGAATTTTACTAGTACTACTTTAAAGCGAATATTACTACTAAGCTAAGCTAAGACAAACCCAAGTGTTAGTGAGTGTGATCGTGTGTGTGTTTGTATACATGTCTCATCGCGCATGCGCGTTCATTGACACCTCGTCCTCAAATTCTACCTATCTAGTATAGCTGCTAATTCCAAAAGACTACTAAACACTGCTACTAAATTTTACTACTTATATGGCTGATAATAATATTATTGTTAATACAAGAGCAACTGTATGGTATACTACATCTATACTTCGACTAATTCAAGTGTATGTGTGGGTGTGCGTGTATATGCATGTGTACATGCATATACACCACTACCCTAGCTTATCTTCCTACCTATGAAGTACGTACGAAATCAGCTCTCCCGAGCAGGGATTCTCCCCACAGCCGTCAGCGTATTAGGGCCAGAAAAAAACCGTGCAAACCACAACTAGGATTTTGTACATTACGTAGGATGTCTGCTGGATCTGCTCTCTGGTGGCCGGGATTCTCCTGTCGGTGGCACCCTTCTGGGTACTTTACCTCTTCGTTTCTTATCTTTTGGACTCACTGTATACAATCACCGTGTTCCTCACAGCTTGCCTTGCACTTGTCTCCCTTACCTGGGTACCTCTAGTATATATATTCCCCACTACGATATAGTCCAATACGATAAAGTCACACTTCCTACTGTGTGGCAACCGCTGTTAGGCCTATCTCCCAAGCCTTCTCCCCTCACCAGGTTTCACCAGCACTCTTACACTTTGCACTATTTAATGAGATGTTTTTCCTCTGTGATCACTCGTATTTCCCTGCTTTTCGGTTTTAAATGAATATGACACTTTGACCTGTGTCCACGCCTATGTGTTGAACCCGGATTCCCTCTAGGACCACTCGATAAGACCCAATTTAGCGGAGCTCAAAAACGCCCGTGACTTCACACCCCGTGTGTGTGCGGCGTGTGTGTGTGTGTGTGTGTGTGTGTACTCACCTATTTGTGGTTGCAGGGGTCGAGACTCAGCTCCTGGCCCCACCGCTTCACTGATCGCTACTAGATCTTCTCTCTCCCTGCTCCATGAGCTTTATCATACCTCGTCATAAAGCTAAGTATGGTTCCTGCCTCCACTACCTCACTTTCCAGACTATTCCACTTCCTGACAACTCTGTGACTGGTGTGTGTGTGTATGTGTGTGTGCAAAATAACCACAGGGGGAGTTGAATGATAGCTCTAGGCCTCTCGTGTTGAAATCAACACATCATTTCCAGGGAGTCGTTTCCCTGAACGAATGTGTGTGTGTGGGTGATGGCATGACACTGTGCACGTCAGCTGATTGTGTGTAAGTGTCTGTGTCAGCACTAGTGTCTGATTCTGTGATGTGGCCGTCTGGTCCTAGGTATTAGTACACTCTAGCCTGATACTGTGTCTACACACAAGCCTGATACTGTGTCTATACACAAGCCCGATACTGTGCCTACACACAAGCCTTATACTGTGATTACACCCTAGCCTTATACCGTGGCTACACAAAAGCCTGATACTGTGCCTACACACAAGCCTAATACTGTGTCTATACACAAGCCTGATACTGTGTCTACACACAAGCCTGATACTGTGTCTACACACAAGCCTGATAATGTGCCTACACACAAGCCTGATACTGTGTCTATACACAAGCCCGATACTGTGCCTACACACAAGCCTTATACTGTGATTACACCCTAGCCTTATACCGTGGCTACACAAAAGCCTGATTCTGTGCCTACACACAAGCCTAATACTGTGTCTATACACAAGTCCGATACTGTGCCTACACACAAGCCTTATACTATGTCTACACACAAGCCTGATACTGTGTCTATGCACAAGCCTGATACTGTGCCTACACACAAAAGATTATACTGTGTCTACACACAAGTCTGATACTGTGTCTACACACAAGCCCGATACTGTTCCTACACACAAGCCTTATATTGTGCCTACACACAAGCCTGATACTGTGTCTACACACAAGTTTGATACTGTGTCTACACACAAGCCTTATACTGTGCCTACACACAAGCCTTACACTGGGCCTACACACAAGCCTGATACTGTGTCTACACACAAGCCTGATACTGTGCCTACACACAAGCCTGATACTGTGTCTATACACAAGCCTGATGCTGTGCCTACACACAACAACATATAAGATATTGAGAGGAATTGACAAAGTGGACAGAGACAGAATGTTCCAGAGATGGGACACGGCAACAAGGGGACACAGTTGGAAGTTGAAGACTCAGATGAATCACAGAGATGTTAGGAAGTATTTCTTCAGTCACAGAGTGGTCGGGAAGTGGAATAGTTTGGGAAGCGATGTAGTGGAGGCAGGTTCCATACATAGCTTTAAGAAGAGGTATGATAAAGCTCATGGCGCAGGGAGAGTGACCCAGTAGCGGCCAGTGAAGAGGCGGGGCCAGGAGCTATGAATCGACCCCTGCAACCACAACTAGGTGAGTTCAAACCATATACTGTGTCTACACACAAGCCTGATACTGTCTACACACAAACCCGATACTGTGTTTACACACTAGCCTGATACTGTCTACAAACTAGCATGATACTATATCAACATAGTAGCCTACCTGAAGTCTACCTAGAAGTTACCTGGAAATTACTGGAGCCACTTCCGGAGGTCGTCGTCTCCTGGTTGCTAGACTTATCGATTAAGCTGTTGGTTCCCACCGCATGCACTCCAAAGAGTGAACCACAACCCGGCTGATCAGGAACTGTTTTGAGAAATTTGTCGAGTTCCCTCTTAAAGACAGCAAAGTGCTTGTTGGCATTTCCCTTTATGCATGAAGGGAGGGTGTTGTAGAGTCGTGTTCCTTTTTCACTATTGAGTTCTTTCTCAGTGTTCTCGTTACTCACCTGTTTTTCACTGAAGACTTCCTGCACCGTCAGCCAAGTCTAGTGAGTTCATATGTAGTAATTACAGTGTTAAGCTTTAGGACTAATACCTCCAGTGTCTTTCAGGTGTAGACTATGATGAATCTTTCTCACCTACGTTCTAAGTAGTATAGTTAGAACTAGGGACTTCAAGCACTGCCTGTAATTAAGGTGCTTGATTTGCGTTTATACGGGCTATAAATATTCTATGTACAATTTTCTGCTTGGCAAGTTCTGCCTTGAACGGGGCCGTTAATATCAAGCAATATTCCTGCCTAAAAAGAACGAATGGTGGAGTCCTGATACAGTCTACACACTAGCCTGATACCGTGTCTACATGCTAGCCTGATATTGCGTGTTTACACATTAGCCTAACATTGTCTACTCACTAGCATGATGTGTCTACAAGTTAGCCTGATACTGCTTGTATATACACACTACCCAGATACTATGTCTGTACCCCAGCTTGATACTTTGTCTTCACACAATCACGATTCTATCTACTCACAAGCATGACACTGTGTTTAAACACCAGCCTAATATGTATACACACAATCTTGAAACTATGTCTACACGATAAATTGATGTGCCTACACGCCCGCCTTACACTGTGTCTACACAATGTCAAGATACTCCGTCTACACCCTTGCCTGATAATGCTACACTAGCCTGATACTGTGTGTCTACACACTAGCCTGATACATTCTTACCTCACGCACCATGTTAGTGTTATGAGCCAGTACTAATACACAGTTATGATGGCTCGTTTGTTTGTGTTTGTTGCTGGAAGCCTCCCCATTCCCACACAGAATTACAAACACAAAGTTATTTAAAAACAGAATGTGTGTTATTTCCAATGAAGCCGACTGGGAGGATCAGCCTTTCAAAAAGAAAAAAAAATTTTTTTTCAAAATTATTAAATAGGAGGGATTAGCACATAGTCTATCCCAACGATGAATATCAATGTTTGTGAAGTTATCTTTCAATTTTTTTTTATTATTGTGGAGGATGAAAGAGAGAGAGAGTGAGAGAGAGAGAGATAGACAGAGAGAGAGAGAGAGAGAGAGAGAGAGAGAGAGAGAGAGAGAGAGAGAGAGAGAGAGAGAGAGAGAGAGAGAGAGAGAGAGAAAAAAAAAAAAATCTTGTCTACAGAACTGAGAGAGAGAGAGATAAATCTACAGTACAGTACTGAGAGAAAGAGAGAGGGAGATACAGAGAGAAAGAGAGAAATCTTGTCTACAGAACTGAGAGAGAGAGAGAGAGAGACAGAGAGAGAGAGAGAGAGAGAGAGAGAGAGAGAGAGAGAGAGAGAGAGAGAGAGAGAGAGAGAGAGAGAGAGAGAGAGAGAGAGAGAGAGAGAGAGAGAGAGAGAGAGAGAGAGATATCAATGAAATCACGAAACAAGTGATTTTGAATCATTAACAGAACTGCGGCTTGGGCAGCACTCGATCCTGCTTTCCCATGCCCAGCCCTGCGTGAACTGAACACAGTACGCATCACTCTCTCCACTGGTCCACCATCCTTAAACACCAGGCGCCCAGCAGTGTTATCCCCGATGCAAGGACATTCATGGTCATGGAGCTCAGAGACTAATTTTAGCCTCATCCTGTTTGGTGTACCAGGTTTCACGAGCAATCTATATTACACTACAGTTATAAAACTGCAACTTCCCATCTCCAAGACTCAAGTCCGGCCTGCCGGTTTCCCTAAATCCCTTCATAATTGTTACCTTGCTCACACTCCAACAGTTCGTCAAGTCCTAAAAGCTATTTGTCTCCTCTCACTCGTATCTAACACACTCACGCCTGTTAGCTGGAAGTCCAAGCCCCTCGCACACAAAACCTCCTTTACCCCCTCCCTCCAATCTTTTCTACGACGACCCCAACCCCGCCTTCCCTCCACCACAGATTTATACACTCGCCATATATATATATGAGAAACTCTCAGATACTACTGACCTAATCCAGTTTATTTCTCCTCACTGAAACTATCATACCTCTTCAACTTTGTTTCACTTAGAGTCAGGGCATCCAACTGTGACTAGTCGGAGATCGAACCCATGTTATTTTAGCCCGCCTTGTGGAAAACCAGTCAATCCACAATGATCTAACAACTAAGCTCATGGCTTAGTCATTAGAGCATCGTGGATTTTGACTGGTTTCTCACGAGGCGTGGTAAAATAACGTAGGTCCGATAACTGCGGGGAATCGACAAGGTAGATAGTGACAGGATGTTCCAGAGAGGGAACACAGAAACAAGGGGACACAACTGGAAGCTGAAGACTCAGATGAGTCAAAGGGATGTTAGGAAGCATTTCTTCAGCCATAGAGTAGTCAGGAAGTGGAATAGTCTAACGAACGATATAGTGGAGGCGGGAACCATACATAGTTTTAAGACAAGGTATGATAAAGCTCATGGAGCAGGGAGAGCAGAGACCCAGTAGCGGACAGCGAAGAGGCGGGGCCAGGAGCTGAGTCTCTACCCCCGCAAGCACAATTAGGTGAGTACAATTAGGTGAGTACACACACACACCGAGTACAACTAGGTGAGTACATACACACTCACACAACTTTAGTTCTCCGTGAATATAAGTGTTTTTGAGGGCTACACCAGGGTACTGCAGGGGTCATCAAGTGTGTCAGGGTAGTGAACAACCCTTGAAGCGATTTACGAGTTGCCCTGAGCCACATAAGTGTGGGGAGAGCCACAATTTTATAAGTGAACTAGAAATAAATATTTGGTGGCGGGGTCAGAGTGGGCATAGTGTGCTCCAGGCGACATTGCCACGTGTGTCACCCTAGATAATAAAGTGAAATAAATATGTGGCAAGTGAAAGTAATACAGTGAATAGGTTATATTATATATCGACAAGAAACGAAAGTGGATATACGCCAGAACATCACATCGAGTTGGACAATCTACAGGATACTACACGCTGGACAAGCTGCATCGCATCGCAAGTATTCACCTATGCGTGGTTTTCGGGGTGTCGGGTGTAAGTTCCAATTACCTAACCGCTAAGCTGTTTGTGAATGGTCAACTCTCATAATAAGATAAGGAATAGGATATCAATTACTCGGTAACAAATAGCAATTGATAATTTCTAGTAGAAAAGGGCGAGCAGACAGATGAAGCATAGAATACATTAACTGGTAGATCAGGTGTGTCAGGTCAGGCCAGGTAGAGGAGCACTGTAGACTATGTTACTCGCAGACATCACATACACACTCATACACCATAACACACAATTTCACCACTACTTTTCACATAATAAATCCACACACATAAAGTTCCACACACACACATACAGGCCCATAACACACAATTTCACCACTACTTTTCACACAATTAACCCACACACACACATACACAAGCACACACACAGAATCCTCCAAGAGAAACCACGATTGAAGGAAACGGAAGATTACAGGAGGGTGTTCCTAGACTGGGACAGAACAAAAACAGAACGACAGCAGCTGAGGAAAAGGGCACAAAGGCGAAAGGAGCGAGGAGGAGAGACAAGGACAGAATCAGTAGAGGACAACCAGAGCAGGACAGAGCAACAGGAACAAGCACAACCCAACAACCAAGCACATGGTCCCAACACAAACTACAACCCACACTCACAGCCCACACCACTATAGAATCACTTCACTATAGAATCACTCCACTATAGAATCCCACAGTACACTGCCAGGTACCCCACCCTCACAGACCCCCCAAAACACTGTATTAGAGAGGAAACTGAAGGTATGGAACACCAATGCTGATGGAATAACAAATAAGTGGGAGGAGTGGCACGAAAGAGTCAAAGAGGCATCACCGGACATAATAGCTCTCACAGAAACCAAGCTCACAGGTATGATAACATGCCATCTTTCCAATGGGGTACCAGATCCTGAGGAAAGACAGATGGAACAGAGGGGGTGGAGGAGTGGCACTGCTGATCAAAAACCGATGGGATTTTGATGAGCTGGAGAGAGGAGACAGAGGAGAAGCTGGGGATTACATAGTAGGAATGCTATAGTCTGGAGGTCCCAAGGTGGTAATTGCAGTGATGTATAACCCACCACAGAACAGCAGGAGGCCAAGGCAAGAGTATGATGAGAGTAACAGAGCGATGATTGACACACTGGCAGTAGTGGCCCGAAGGGCTTGTGCGAGCAGGGCAAAGCTACTGATCATGGGTGACTTCAACCATAGGGAAATTGATTGGGAGAACCTAGAGCCACATGGGGGCCAAGAAACGTGGAGGGCTAAGATGCTGGTGGTGGTACTGGAAAATCTCATGTACCAACACGTAAGGGACACTACCAGAGAGAGAGAGGAGAGGACGAACCAGCGAGACTGGACTTAGTATTCACCCTGAGTAGTGCAGATATTGAGGACATCACACATGAAAGCCCCCTTGGGGCCAGTGATCACATGGTTCTAAGTTTCGAATACATAGTAGAGTTACAAGTGGAAGGGGAAGCAGGAAGGGCTGCACGAATGAAGCCAAACTACAAGAAAGGTGAATATGTGGGCATGAGGAACTTCCTGCATGGAGTTCAGTGGGACAGAGAGATGGCAGGGAAGTCAGTAGACGTGATGATGGAATATGTGACAACAATTTGCAAGGAAGCTGAGGAGAGGTTTATACCCAAGGGTAACAGGAGAAGCGAAAAGGACAGGATGAGCCCATGGTTCACCCAAAGGTGCAGGGAAGCCAAAACCAAGTGTACAAGGGAATGGAAGAGGTACAGAAGGCAAAGAACCCCGGAGAATAAGGAGAGCAGTCGTAGAGCCAGAAATGAATATGCACAGATCTGACCCAAAGCTGTTGTACAGCCACATCAGGAGAACAACAGTCAAGGACCAGGTGATCAGGCTGAGGAAGGAATGGGAGAGGTCATAAGAAATGACCGTGAAGTGTGTGAGGAGCTCAACATGAGATTCAAAGAGGTGTTCACAGATGGAAATAAATGGTATAAAATAATGACACAATGGAAAAATAAACACATAAGCAGTATAATGTGATCCTTTATTGACAACGTTTCGCCCACGCTTTATCGAGTCACAGACAGATCTACCTGGAAACAGAGGAACATGAGTATTTATAGGATTTAGTTAGGTGGAGAATGCTGGGTCAGGTGGAGAATGCTGCATGTGACAGTCTTCAAAGTAGGGTGATAGTTAAAACTTTGGGTAACTTAAAGGACCTGCAGTGTTCCATTTTTGAGTTCTATGTGAGATAGCGATGAAGAAGTTTCTTGGCAATAGGTTCAGCTATGTTGTAGAAGCCGTTGTTCTGGTTGAAGTTGTTGGATATACAGATAAGTGATGACTCCAGGATTCTTCGGTATTGAGTGTTGTCTTCTCTGGCGATGAGTCTGGAAACAGAGGAACATGAGTATTTATAGGATTTAGTCAGGTGGAGAATGCTGCATGTGACAGTCTTCAAAGTAGGGTAATAGTTAAAACTTTGGGTAACTTAAAGGTCCTGCAGTGTTCCATTCTTGAGTTCTATGTGGAATAGCGATGAAGAAGTTTCTTGGCAATAGGTTCAGCTATGTTGTAGAAGCCGTTGTTCTGGTTGACGTTGTTGGATATACAGATAAGTGAGGACTCCAGGATTCTTCGGTATTGAGTGTTGTCTTCTCTGGCGATGAGTCTTGCGTTTCTGTAGTTGATTAAATGGTTGTGTAAATTTCTGTGTTGAACACAGGCATTTCTTGAGTCGTCAGATCTGCCTGCGTACTGGTGTTCTGAAATACGTGTTTGGAGGTCTCTGGATGTTTCGCCGACGTATAATTTGCTGCAGTCATTACAAGGAATTGAGTATACCCCTGCAGTGGATTGAAGCTTGTCCTGTCTGTTACTGGTAATGTCCTTGATGGTGGTGGTTGTGGAGGTAGATACTTGGAATGAGGTATTGAAAAAAATGTTGGAAACGTGTTTGGCGATGGAGTTGGTGGGGAGGACTATGTATCTCTTATCGGCAGTGTCTTCTCTGGGTGTGTTAAAGATGTTTAATGCCCATCGTCTGCAGTCTCTAATGAAGTGATGAGGATAGTGAAGTTTAGAAAACACTTGCTCAATAAGGGAGAATTCTTCCTCAAGGAACTCACTGCTGCAGATTCTGAGTGCACGCAGGAAAAAGCCTATAATTACACCGCGTTTAGTTTTGGTGTCGTGGTGAGACTAGAAGTGGAGAAGATCGTGTTGGTTGGTAGGTTTTCGATAGACTTTAAAACGAAGTTCATGGTCAGCTTTGCAATAGACTGACTAAATCCTATAAATACTCATGTTCCTCTGTGACTCGATAACGTTGTAAATAAAGGATCACATTATACTGCTTATGTGTTTATTTTTCCAGGTGTTCACAGAGGAGATAGAATGGCCTCCAGAAAGGCGGAGAGGTAGGGTACACCATCAGGTACTGGACACAATACACACATCTGAGGAGGAAGTGAAGAGGCTACTAAGCAAGCTAGATACCTAAAAGGCGATGGGGCCGGATAACATATCTCCATGGGTCCTGAGAGAGGGAGCAGAGGAGCTATGTGTACCCCTAACAACAATCTTCAACACATCTATCGAAACAGGGCAGCTACCTGAGGTATGGAAAACAGCAAATGTAGTTCCAATTTTTAAAAAAGGAGACAGGAACGTAGCACTAAACTACAGACCAGTGTCACTGACATGTATAGTATGCAAGGTCATGGGGAAGATTATCAGGAGAAGAGTGGTGGAGCACCTAGAAAGGAATGAGATTATCAACGACGGCCAACACGGTTTCAGGGAGGGGAAATCCTGTGTCACAAACCTACTGGAGTTCTACGACAGGGTGACAGCAGTAAGACAAGAGAGAGAGGGGTGGGTAGACTGCATATTCTTGGACTGTAAGAAGGCGTTTGACACAGTTCCACACAAGAGATTAGTGCAGAAGCTGGAGGACCAGGCAGGGATAACAGGGAAGGCACTACAATGGATCAGGGAATACCTGTCAGGAAGACAGCAGCGAGTCATGATACGTAGCGAGGTGTCAGAGTGGGCGCCGGTGACGAGTGGGGTTCCACAGGGGACAGTCCTACGACCGGTGCTGTTTCTGGTATTTGTGAACGACATGACGGAAGGAATAGACTCCAAAGTGTCTCTGTTTGCAGATGATGTGAAGTTGATGAGAAGAATTCAATCGGACGAGGACCAGGCAGAACTACAAAGGGATCTGGACAGGCTGCAAGCCTGGTCCAGCAATTGGCTCCTGGAGTTCAACCCCACCAAGTGCAAAGTCATGAAGATTGGGGAAGGGAAAATAAGACCGCAGATGGAGTAAGTCTAGGGGGCCAGAGACTACAAACCTCAATCAAGGAAAAAGATCTTGGGGTGAGTATAACACCAGACACATCTCCTGAGGTGCACATCAACCAAATAACTGCTGCAGCATACGGACGCCTAGCAAACCTAAGAACAGCATTCCGACATCTAAATAAAGAATCGTTCAGGACCCTGTACACTGTGTACGTTAGGCCCATACTGGAGTATGCAGCACCAGTTTGGAACCCACATCTAGCCAAGCACGTAAAGAAGCTAGAGAAAGTGCAAAGGTTTGCAACAAGACTAGTCCTGGAGCTAAGGGGTATGTCCTACAAGGAGAGGTTAAGGGAAATCGACCTGACGACACTGGAGGACAGGAGAGATAGGGGAGACATGATAAAGACATATAAGATACTGAGAGGAATTGACATGGTGGACAGAGACAGAATGTTCCAGAGATGGGACACAGCAACAAGGGGTCACAGTTGAAAGCTGAAGACTCAGATGAATCACAGGGATGTTAGGAAGTATTTCTTCAGTCACAGAGTTGTCAGGAAGTGGAATAGCCTGGGAAGTGATGTACTGGAGGTAGGATCCATTCATAGCTTAAAGAAGAGGTATGATAAAGCTCATGGAACAGAAAGAGTGACCTAGTAGCTACCAGTGAAGAGGCGGGGCCAGGAGCTATGACTCGATCCCTGTAGCCACAACTAGGTGAGTACACACAACTGGGCAACTACCTGAGATATGGAATGTGTCAAATGTAGTCCCAATTTTTAAGAAAGAAGATAGAAACGAGGCATTAAACTACAGACTAGTGTCACTGACGGGTATAATATGCAAAATCATGGAGAAGATTATCAGGAGGAGAGTGGTGGAGCACCTAGAAAGGACCAAGCTTATGAACGACAACCAGCATGGTTTCAGGAAAAGGAAATCCTGTGTCACAAACCTACTGGAGTTTTATGACAAGGTAACGGAAAAAAGACATGAGAGAGAGGTGTGGGTAGATTGCATCTTATTGGACAGCAAGAAGGCCTTCGACATAGTTCCTCACAAGAAGTTAGTGCAAATGCTAGAGGATCAGGCACGCATAACAGAAAAAGCCACTGCAATGGTTCAGAGAATACCTTACAAGGAGGCAACAACAAGTCATAGTACGTGACGAGGTGTCAGAGTGGGCGCCGTGACGAGCGGGGTTCCACAGGGGTCAGTCCTAGGACCAGT
>WNWK01014769.1:0-50157 GCA_009830355.1 Cherax destructor
AGTTCTGAGAGTATAACCATGGTGTACACTGCTGTACAGTGTACACTGTACAGCAGTGTACACTATGAGTTCAAGTTATTGATGTTATCGATACTATACACCATAATTTTTAAAAGGGGTGGACCGGTAAGCCAGCGGAAGGCCTCGGTCAGATGACCAAAAGCTCCAACGGCGGGTCATCACCTTACTAAGACCCCGCTGTTATGGGGTATTATGGAGTTGTTATGGGGGATATGAAACCCAGCAGGTATTGTTGTAATTAAATAATATGAATACCTAATTATATTGAATTAATCAGAAGTACTGCTTGGGAGGTTTAAAGGCTTTGGCCATCCTTAAAACTTAAGAAGCTGAATTACCTGATTTCTCAATATAATAGGTTATATAAAATATAAATGCACATTTTTTTAAGTACTAGTTATAAGTTGCGTGTCTCATTGTAATAACATAAGATATATTGAGAGTACATGTGGAGATGTGCAAAGTGATGTGTTTTTGTTTGAGGGGGAGGAGCTTACAGAGACTCCTGCTTCCCACAATCCTCTCTCCTGGAACATGGCTGATGCAGTGAGCTGGTATTGTATTTAGCTGTCCTTAACCTTGTGTTTTTGGGCAGAATGAGTGTCCAAGAAGTAATGAGGGCGTGTAGATCGATGTTACCATGATATTCTGTGATCTTCAGTGTATCAAAACACTGGAGGGTTAAGAAATGTTAAGAAAATGAAAGGTAAATGTGAGAGGTGAGCCATGTGCTTTGGAAGAGACTGTGTATATGTTTAGGAGTGGATACTTGTACATTAAATGTATATATACTCTTAATATAGCTCTATTTTTATAATGTTGGTTTAAATAACCTTTGAGAGGAATGTGAAAGGACCAATAAGTTTTCAGATGCAGCAGCTAAGCCTTAGTAAGTATATTTTAGCCTATAAATATCCTCCTTTTACCCTAAGACCTTTTAAGTAAATACCCTATGCTAGTACATGTAGAACCTTGATGATAAATAAGGGAAAATAACATAACATGGGAGCCTTAACCGGGAGAGTTATTTGACTGTTAAAATAACTCAAAACCTTTTTTGAGATGTACTGGTATGAGATAGGGTTATGAGTCACATGTTTTGGTAGGATAAAATTTACCTTGTAAAATTTACCTTGGTGGTGTCAGTGGAAGGTTCATATATTAGTTTACAGGTTGTTTTCTCCAGAGTGGGGATTAAAGTTGAGTAACACATTTTGTTTGTGGTTATGGTAGAGTGCCATGTGAAGATTTTTTCCATTGAACTTGTGTTATTTTTATGTACCTGTGTAAAGACCTTGTCCATTGATGCTGTGCAAGAGTTTAAGGGTAAATAATGTCAGAAACTGAATCTTTAGAATTTTCTGGCTTCAGTGAGGAGGTAAATAATTCATCAGTAAACATGTCTGTTAACAGTGAACAGGAGGAATCACCTCCTCCAGGTGATAAGGAAGCGATGATGAGTGAGACTTGAGATAGCTTTGATAACAGATAAGACAAAATTCTTAGAAACTCAGGAGAGAGTACGTCAAGGGTTAGGAGGTTCAGACCAAGAGCCTGAGCAGTACTTTAACCTAACTAAAGCTGCACATTTTGTCCCTAAGTTTACAGAGAGTGACCCAGACAGATATTTTTCCTTTTTTGAGAAGACTGCAAAGGAGCAAAGATGGCCCAAACAGCAATGGGCTACCCTAGTTCGCACACAGCTTGTAGGCAAAGGTTTTCAGAGAGTAGAGACTCTGGAAGAAGGAGAATTTTCTGATTATGAGAAAGTAAAGGAGGTAGTATTGCTTGCATACCAAATGATACCTGAGAAATATAGGCAAAAGTTCAGAAGTAAAAAATTTCAGGAGGGGCAGACCTTAACTGAGTTAGGGAATGAGAAACTATTCCTGTTTAAGAAGTGGGCTTGTTCAAAAGGAGTGAACAAGGACTATGAGAAGTTAGTAGACCTAATTGTTCATGAGGAATTGTACAATGTAATCCCTGTTGACCTTAGAGAATATTTGGAGGACAAAAACCCAGATAATCTTTCAGCAGCAATGGATCTGGGTGACAGATTCTTAGCTCATAAAGAATTGGTAGGTAAAAACAATCATGCTCCATCAAAAAATTTCCCTGTTTTTTCTAAACCTTATTCCAAATCCTACGGTAATAAAGGTAAGTGGGACAAGAATTTTCAGGGACAAATGCAGGCTGAGGCACCCTCTCAAACAGAAGGGAAAGGTAAGTCAGCTGGAGCTCAAAGTTTATCTAGACCATCAAATAATGTTTCAGTTCCTCGAGCACACAGTACTAGTCCTACTCCAAATGGTAAAAATACCTTTAGGAATTATACCTGTTACTACTGTAACAAGACTGGTCACATACAAAAGTATTGCTTTTATAAACAGCAAGATCAGAGAAAGGAGGAACAATTCCAGGGAATCCTAACTGCAGAAACACATCCGGTGGCTTGCATTAGGTCTTCAAGGCAAGGTGAGGAGGAACCCTTGGAATTAGACCCCAGGATGCGGGTTTTTGCTAGTAAGTCCACAGTGGCCTTGCATAAGGATGTGGGCAGGGTTGAGAATATGTTGTCCTTGAGAGATGGATGTAGCACCTACTCCTTGCTACGTGCGGGAGTGCTGCCAGTGTCTAATGATACCTATACTGGGAAAGATATATTATTGAAGGGTATTACGGGTTTGACCATAAGAACACCTGTACACAAGTTATGGGTAGAATCCGCATACCAAGTTGGCTATCTCCCTGTAGGTATTTCAGATGAGATTCCGTTTGAGGGTGTTGACCTCTTATTGGGAAATAATGTAATGGGTCTGTTAGACAGTGAGGAACATCTAGTTAGGGGGGAACCAATTCCCAAAGTTTGGGAGGAGAAGGCTAGAGAGACCCTTCCAGACCTTCTCCCTACTGGTTCCACCATGAGAAGTATGGCTCATGATCATGCTATCAATAGTCTTTATGATATTTCTCATTAGGATGATGAGGGCTTAAGTCTGGAAACACTGTTTTCTGATGTTGAACTGCAGTCAACTGAAGAAAAGGATGTTCCAGCCAGAGCTGAGCATGATTGGAGCATAGATCAGTTCAGGAGTGTGAGAGAGGCTGCATCTACTAAGGTGCATTTAATTTCTGTACAGGAGAATGATGTCACACTGAGCAGAGCCTCAGCTGTGGCTGAGGAAGCAGTTTCACAATTTAATAAGTGCTTTCATTTCAGAGAGGAAACTTTTACAGAGAAGTTGCCTCTGTTTGTAGTACCAAGGAAAGGAGAACAAGAGTTTTGTCACCAAATGATGATGATGCTCAAGGTTTCCAGGCATTTCTTCAAGCCTCAGCTGTGGGAGACTGTGGAAGAAAATAGTAAGACCTATCATGTCTGTCAATTCATAGGGAAACCTTGCCCATGTATTAAACCTGTTCCCTTTCAGCCTATTTCAGCACCAGGCAGA
This sequence comes from Cherax destructor, assembly GCA_009830355.1. Taxonomy (NCBI): domain Eukaryota; kingdom Metazoa; phylum Arthropoda; class Malacostraca; order Decapoda; family Parastacidae; genus Cherax; species Cherax destructor. The sequence continues at coordinate 3,474 of WNWK01014769.1, forward strand.
CCTTTCAGCAAGCTGATAGTAGATGTAGTTGGTCCAGTCCCAAGGACCAAAATGGGAAATGATTATTTACTCACAATTAATTGCTCTACTACCAGGTACCTGGAAGCAGTCCCTCTATATAAGATGACAGCTCATGTAGTCTTAAGGGCTTTGATGAAGTTCTTTTTTCATGTAAACCCTAACTTTTCAGCTATCTATCACCCTCCATATCAAGGGAAAATAGAGAACTTCCATCAAAACCTAAAGACAATGATGCAAGCCTGTAGTATAGACAATACTAACATCTGGGATGAGAGGACCCCTCTCTTTGTAACTGCTGAGTGGGGAAGCACTCTGGAATCTCTGAGCTATTGGTTTGGGGAGAATGGTGATGCTTCCCCCTCGGAGCTTTTTCTCAGTTTCAGATACTGGTTGGCTTGTATGAAATTGATGGTACCAGTGAAAGTACCCATCAACCAGACACAATTGATGATGTTGCGACCCTTGAACTGGGCCTCAATGTATATAATGTATATTTCCATTTTCTATAATTTTATATTGCGAATATTCTCGATTATAGCTAAATCGTTAATATTTTGCTTTATATTATTATTAGACTATTATTTACTTAGCTATATTTATTAGGTAGGATGTAATATTTTATATTGTTGTGTTTGAGAGTGTGTAGTACTGCCTTGGTGTTGGCAAACGACTGTTACGCTGCCGGCGTCTAGTTGCGGAGGGGAGTCAGTCTCTGGACACACCTGAGCTGGGTGGTTGTTCCTCCTTCCTCTCTCTCTCTGGCCTGCTGACCTCGTCGAGTCAACACCTCACTCCATTTCTTGTTTTCTCGACATTAGACTCTGTTGGGTAAAGTATGCATTCGTGGGTGAGGCGAATCATACTTCTCAGAACTCTGTGTAACTCTGTGCACAGAGAATAGACTAGACAGTGATTTTTCGACGTTGTTCTGGGTTGTGTGTCACTTTGACACTCTGATATAACTCAGGTCTCAAGCTATAGCTCTGGACCTAATTCGATAAGGCATCTGTGCACCGCCACAGTTTGGGATTGTTTATGCTGAACCTAGTTTCAGTAGAAAGGGAGTTTTGGGACTGTTTTGGAGGATCTACTGATGGTCCCCAGTTAAGTTCGATTTTCTATCTCCTTGTTCCTGACGCTGTGTTGCTGTTGCCTGTTATAGTGCTGTTCTGCGAATTGGTCATTTTTCTAGACAATCAAGCTGTTCTGGTTGTCGGTTTTTTGATGCAGCTAGCTTTAGAGTTGTTCTGTCGTACACTGGTTGAGTCGAGTCTTAGAGTTACCGGGAGCACACTCATACACACATTTATTCTTATTTGTATATATTATTGTAAGTACTGACATTGTACCTGATGGTACTTCTGAGTCATTTATATATATGTGCCCTCAGCACAGACTTATTGTATATGAGAGCAGTGTAGGAGCTACCCTCCTAATTATCCTAATTGATATCTGGATTAATATTTTTATATTTGATTTACTTTGCTACCCTAGATTTTCTCACTTTGTTAATAAATCTTTTAAATCATTTACTTTGGTTAGTACCCTATCAGTTGCAATCCCCTTAAACTATATAATATGTCAGATAACTGAACCAGGATACTGACTTTGTTGCAAAAGCCCAGTAACAGGTTGGATGCTAGAAGGGCTATCCTTTCTAGTGTTCACTGGAGATATCTATTATTAATAGATATCGTGTCATTTTGTAACTAATGGGGGCCTGACCGGGAGGTTCTTGATCCAAGGTGTTGGAGGAATTGTCCAGTTTGCCATACTAGTAACTCTATGGTCAAACACTTTGAGTAATTTCCTAATCTGAAGACTAGGAGTTTGGTCTTGTACAACATCATAGGGGATGTATGTACCTGCCCGAGTCTCTTGATCCAAGGAGATGGAAATACTGTTAATGAGCTCTGGCTCTAAGACAACTAACACTGGTATAAATTGTAAAGTAAATTCTTACATTAGGATTCTAGCTTCCCATTATCACTCTCTCATATTGTACTTATTTTTGTGATGTATGATAAGGTGAAAAAGTTAATTGATACTCTGACTTTGTCGAAGTTACGTACTTTAAAGCTTCAGACTTGTTGACAGGTAGCCAAGCATCTGGGTGTGACGTACAACCGTAGTTACACCGCAGTAACTGTCAGAGCATTAATTAAAGATCTGGTGTTTCCTGATAATACAGAGAGTTCTGATTCAGAGTCAGAGAGCTTAGTGTCACAATTAGAAAGTATGTCGCTAATTGATGACGTAGAAAAGAGAGCAACTCAGGCAGAGGTTTCTGAGCCTAGCAATACTGCTCAGTTTTCTCTCACTCCCTATTGTCTGCCTCAGACATTAGTTCAGAGTGTAGCTGGAAGTATGACGCAGCCTCATACTAGTACTGTTTCTGCTACACCTGTCTCTACTTATACTAGACCAGATCTAGGCTCTATTGGCATGGCTGGACTAGGTGCCCGACCTAGGGTCTATCCAGATAAACCTGTTCATTTACCTTCTCCTTTGTCCTTTGATCCTATATCTCAGGACCAATTCAACAGGATGGAACGCCTAATATTGTTGCAAACCGCACAAATTGAGGCACAGAGGAAATTGAACGAGGAAGAGTTCCATAGAGAAACTGTTCGTTTCCAGAGACAACAGATTAATAGATCTGATCAGCCTAGTAAGACTATAGAGGATACATTTAACGTGCAGAAAGCTGCATCAATGGTCCCTAAGTTTTTTGACAGACCTGGACACGTATTTTGACGTGTTCGAGAATCAAGCACGTGCCATGAAATGGCCACGTAAGCATTGGGCTACATTGTTGCACACAGCTTTGACTGGCAGAGCACAAACGTGTACTGCTGCTTTGCCATTTGCCAAATACATTGACTATGCCACAGTCAAAGAAACCATTCTTGAGACATATAATTTGTTACCTGTAAGTTACCAATGTGCATTTCGTACATTACAACGACGACAGGGTCAAACTTGTGTGGAGTTTGCCCGTGAGAAAAAGCTTGCATTTGAGAGGTGGTGTCGAGCCTCCCAGTGTCAGACTTATGACAGTCTCGTTCAGCTGATACTTCACGAGGAGTTCAACAACTGTATGTCTGCTGATGTACAAGAATATCTGATCGACCACACTGCCACAGATATTCTAGAGACTGCAGCATTAGCCTACAACTATGAAATTTCTCACACAATTGTACGTGCTGAAACTGAGAGAAAAAAGGTAACTAAAAAATGTCTTAGGAATTGGCAAAACAAATCTGCTGATCAGTGCCGGCCTAAAACTGTTACTGTTACTTCTCGTACCTTCACCAGGAAACCTGACATTCCTGATTCTGTCTCTGTAGCTAGACAGAAGTCTAATACTGAGAAGAAGAATGTCAAATGTAACTACTGTCTTAGGAAAGGTCATACTCGAGAATATTGCTTTAAGTTAGAAAGAGATATGAGACTAGATCGTGCGGCTGGCGCCCCCACTCAAGTCGTATCTTCGGTGCAACAAGGGCACCATCCTAGTCATACTTCTGACTCCCCAGTTTTCGAGAATGTTCCTCAGAATAGATGACTAGCATCAGACCGAGTATCTGATGAGAAGATTCAGTCAGCTATGAGTCCTTACTTATCGAGAGGCAAAGTAGGACTTGATGAATCTAAGTTCACTGAGATAATTACTTTCCGAGACACAGGCAGCTATCTTACTTTGTTAAGAGATGATGTATTGCCTTTAACTAATGATACCTTTACCCAGATAGATGTATTGTTAGAAGCCTATGGAGGTGCTGTTATTAAAGTTCCTCTTCACAAAGTGTACCTTGAAACAAGCTATTATTCTGGTTATATGTCAGTTGGTATTTCCAGTGGTGAATTTCCTGTCAGGTCAGTGGACTTGTTGATAGGAAACGATATCCTTCAGGCTGGTATTTGTAAGGAACCACTTGTGATTGATAATACCACTGAGGATAATTATGCAATTGAAGCGTGTAGAGAGAAACCTATATTATTCCCTCTCAGTGCAATAACTCATGCTATGTCAAAGATACAACAACAACCATCCTTGTCTCCTGCTGAGTTAGTTGATGATAATGACTTGGGGTTGAATATGTTATTCAGTGATTCTCTGCGGCCAGGATCACTAGCACTGACACCCCCCCTACCTCATCAACCTAGTCAAGACACAACTGATGTGAAGATTCTAACTCATGACGATTTAATCAAGGATCAGTTTGTTGATCAGTCTTTGGAGAGACTGAGAGATATAGCAGTTACTGAGAGTGAAGCAAAGGATCTCGATAATTGTTATTATTACAGTACAGTTGTACTATTGGAAAAAAGTACAAGTCTGTTGACAGCTGACATTGATTCCACCACAGTCAAGCATCTTGTTGTTTTACCAGTTACATTTCGTGAGCAAGCTCTTGATTTTGCTCACAATAGTCAAATAGGAGGACATTTGGGTGTCAAGAAGACACTTGGTAAACTGGCAAAACATTTCACTTGGCCGGGAATGAGGGACACTGTTGCTGATCATGTGCGACGTTGCCACGTCTGTCAGGTGACAGGCAAACCAGCTCACTCGCCTCCACCTGCACCTCTCTTACCAATAAATCATGTGTACCACATTAATCGGCTCAAGACATACTACGCTAGCCCTCTACCTACTGCTTCTATTCTTCCTAGACCACAGGAAGGAAACGTCAGTCTGCCTGACATCTCTAGAGGTATAGAGGTGCGTTTAGAAAATTCAGTGACTCTACAATCACTAGATAATTTTCTAAGTAACCTTGATGCTGATAAAGCGAGTAATGTTAAGAACATGATTTTGCAGTACCCTGAATTGTTTAGTGATGTTCCTAAACGATGTACTCTGGGCGTACATGACGTTGATGTACAGGGAGCATCACCTATTAAACAATCACCATACAGAATGAGTCCAACGAAACATAGAGCATTGAGAGAAGAAGTTGACTTTTTGTTATCTCATGGACTTATTGAACGCAGTAAAAGTCCATGGGCCTCACCGTGTATATTAGTGCCCAAGCCTGACGGTAGTTTCAGGATGTGTACTGATTACAGGAAAGTGAACTCTGTCACCTTGCCTGATGGTTATCCCTTACCTCGCATAGACGACCTGATTGATCGTGTGTCAGGAGCACAGTATGTCAGCCGTTTAGATCTCTTACGAGGATATTATCAAGTCCCGCTTACTGAACGTGCTCAAGAAATATCTGCCTTCACTGTTCAAGATGGATTGTTCAACTATCTCGTCACTCCCTTCGGCTTGTGTAATGCTGCTTCTTCATTTCAACGTATTATGAACGAGTTGACCTACAACTTAGACGGAGTAGAAGCCTATCTTGACGATTTAGTGGTGTACAGTGACGAATGGGAACAACACTTGACACGTCTCAGAGCTTTGTTTGAGAAACTGACACATTATAATTTCACTGTTAACTGTTAACTTGGCTAAGTGTAGTTTTGGTCAAGCCAAGATTACCTATCTAGGGTTTTGTATAGGCCAAGGTGAAGTTGCTCCTATTGATGCTAAAGTTCGTGCTATTGCTGCATTTCCAGTACCACAGGATAGGAAGGGTGTGCAAAGATTCCTGGGTATGGCAGGTTATTATCGCAGGTTCTGTCCTAACTTTGCTCAAGTCGCTGCTCCTCTTACTGAGCTCACTAGTAGCAAAGTCCAGTTCATCTGGACTCAAGATTGTTCAGACTCATTTACAAGGTTGAAGCGCTTGCTTTCCTCTGCTCCTGTTTTGCAGAGTCCTAACTTCACACTACCCTTCTGTCTGCATATAGATGCGAGTGGTTATGCAGTGGGCGCGGTATTGATGCAAAAATCCACTTCCACTGACATACTGCATCCTATTTGCTACTATTCCTCTAAACTCAAACGACATCAGAAAAACTATGCCACTATTGAAAAAGAGGCACTAGCTCTCGTGGTGTCGTTAGAACATTTTGATGTATATTTGGGTACTTCTCCTTTTAAGATAAATGTATTTTCTGACCACAATCCTCTCACCTATATTAACACAATGAAGAGTAAAAATGCTAGGATAATGAGGTGGGCTCTCAGACTCCAGCCATACTCCATAAGTATTAAACATATTAGTGGTCGATCTAATGTAATTGCTGACGCTCTGTCACGTCCTTAATTATCATTACAACATTTAAATTAACGTAAAATTTTGTGCCCAATATACTATTTTGTTACTTGCTACTTTGATTAATTAAGTAAAGTAACGTAAATTCAATACTGCCCATGTAAATTTATGAACTCATGTCTATTAACCATATCTTTCTATGTATCTACAGTATTATGTGTGTTGTGAAGGAGATACGGAGAGAGGCCGAGTGTGAGTGTAGTGTTTGGTGGGCGATGTTTGTTGCCGAGCAGACTGCTCCGCGGTGACCCCCACTTCTCTACACACGTTCTCTCAAGCTTCCTCATGCAGTCCAGTCATTGCTGCTTCACATTCCACTACCACTGTATTAGAGTGGAATGTCGTCTCCTATCGCACAAGACTGCTGTTGTGTAGTCGTCACTACTATGACCACCACTGTTCGAGCCTCAGATGTCTCTATGCTGTCACCTCTACATCAGTGTATGGACATAACCGTGATTATGCTGATATACGTTGTTGTATACTGCCTAGTACGAGGGGCACATCTTAGTGAAATGACACTGTAGAAAAGTTTAAGAGTTAACTGAAGGTCTCTGAGATGTTGATACTTTAAGAAATATTTGAGACATGAGACATTACTACTTCTCCTAGTGCGACCGTTTGTCGTGATGGGGGGGTGTTGCGACCCTTGAACTGGGCCTCAATGTATATAATGTATATTTCCATTTTCTATAATTTTATATTGCGAATATTCTCGATTATAGCTAAATCGTTAATATTTTGCTTTATATTATTATTAGACTATTATTTACTTAGCTATATTTATTAGGTAGGATGTAATATTTTATATTGTTGTGTTTGAGAGTGTGTAGTACTGCCTTGGTGTTGGCAAACGACTGTTACGCTGCCGGCGTCTAGTTGCGGAGGGGAGTCAGTCTCTGGACACACCTGAGCTGGGTGGTTGTTCCTCCTTCCTCTCTCTCTCTGGCCTGCTGACCTCGTCGAGTCAACACCTCACTCCATTTCTTGTTTTCTCGACATTAGACTCTGTTGGGTAGAGTATGCATTCGTGGGTGAGGCGAATCATACTTCTCAGAACTCTATGTAACTCTGTTCACAGAGAATAGACTAGACAGTGATTTTTCGACGTTGTTCTGGGTTGTGTGTCACTTTGACACTCTGATATAACTCAGGTCTCAAGCTATAGCTCTGGACCTAATTCGATAAGGCATCTGTGCACCGCCACAGTTTGGGATTGTTTATGCTGAACCTAGTTTCAGTAGAAAGGGAGTTTTGGGACTGTTTTGGAGGATCTACTGATGGTCCCCAGTTAAGTTCGATTTTCTATCTCCTTGTTCCTGACGCTGTGTTGCTGTTGCCTGTTATAGTGCTGTTCTGCGAATTGGTCATTTTTCTAGACAATCAAGTTGTTCTGGTTGTCGGTTTGTTGATGCAGCTAGCTTTAGAGTTGTTCTGTCGTACACTGGTTGAGTCGAGTCTTAGAGTTACCGGGAGCACACTCATACACACATTTATTCTTATTTGTATATATTATTGTAAGTACTGACATTGTACCTGATGGTACTTCTGAGTCATTTATATATATGTGCCCTCAGCACAGACTTATTGTATATGAGAGCAGTGTAGGAGCTACCCTCCTAATTATCCTAATTGATATCTGGATTAATATCTTTATATTTGATTTACTTTGCTACCCTAGATTTTCTCACTTTGTTAATAAATCTTTTAAATAATTTACTTTGGTTAGTACCCTATCAGTTGCAATCCCCTTAAACTATATAATATGTCGGATAACTGAACCAGGATACTGACTTTGTTGCAAAAGCCCAGTAACAGGCTGGATGCTAGAAGGGCTATCCTTTCTAGTGTTCACTGGAGATATCTATTATTAATAGATATCGTGTCATTTTGTAACAATGATGTGGGACCATAGTGTGGACCATAATGCTCTGGAGGCTGGAGATGAGGTGCTGGCATTGGAGCCAGTTCATGTGAAAAACTGTATGGAAAGTTGCTGTGAGCTGACCATGGTGTGGGGAAAGTTCTCAAGAGTAAGATATATAACCCACACACCCGAGCAGAAAAGGAGTAAGAATAATGTATACAGTAACTGGTTAGAGGATTTAGCATTAAATCAGGAACCTAGAGTGACCAATGATTCAGTGGATCCACTATGTAAAGAGGTGCAAAATAATAATATGTATGTAATGGCAGAAAAGTATTTAAGAAATTCCATGTTTATGAGAAAGATTGGAGAAAACATGTTTGGTCTTTCTAAGGAAAGTGTTGGAGAGTTGGCTCAGCCACCGAGTAACCTTGTAAAAGTTTGGGATGTCACTAAAGGAGTAAAGTGAAAACTTCATGAAGAAATTGAAAAGGAAGCTGAGCCAATTCGACAATTATTGTGTGTGAAAAATCTGTATGAAAACTGGGATATGGAGGAAGAGGTGAAATTCTTTCAATACCAGTTTGTAGTGCTTAGTGAGATTCAGTGGGCATTCCCATGCTTCATGGTTCCTAAACTACATGGCACCTTGAGCAAATGCACTGACTGCCACAAAGTACATGTAACAACTAAAAGTTACTGGCTTAGAAAGTTTGATGCTGATGTCTTAAAAGATGCAAAAGTATTAGATAAAGTAAAGCATGAGGCAGGAAGATGTGATATTCCTGGCATTGGTGCCAATACAATTTCCATGTGTGTAATACCAACTGAGTTCATTGAGTATTCAAAATTATTGTGGGAGATGGAACGTGAAAGTATTTTTGTAAACTTGATGTACACAGCCAGGGTGCGGGAAGATGTCTTGGGGTTTGTGTTTGTACTGCAAGAGGTTGCAGAATTGGTAATATTGTTACTAAGTGTCCTCCTTTTGCCACAGAGAAGGAATTTTTCACTGTGGGTTGTCTATTCTGCATCTGTATTGTCAAAGGATTGCTTCACCCTGTTCCTATGTATGGTGACCCAAATCAGACTCTTAAGATGGGCTTTGTCTGTGATTGCTGAGGTTCTTTCTAGATGTTTCATGTAGATAAATGGTGCATGCTTAGTACATAGTGTTTGTCTTGTGCTGACCTTGTTGCTTTTGCAGTGGTGAACTCTTGGCGGGCCTGAGTGCTCCCTACCAGCCATTCAACTGTGAAGGAGATGGTTGGAGCCAGACAAGAAAAGGGAGTCAGGGTATCAAATATTGTGAGTTGAGGCAGAGTTGACAACCTTCGGTGACATGAGAAGTCCAGGGAGGTATGTTGTTGTGTCTTGGTGTGCTCTAAGTACGAAACGGTCCAACGGTTGCCTGAGTGGTCCCGTGTATCTCCTCCATGTACTATAGCAGTTCCTCCTTATAAGGTTGGAGGATCTAGGATTTTGGGTGTTCACTGGAAAGTCTCACTTTTTGGTTCGGCCACCACGTAAGAGACACCTTGACATGTTTTTTGTGAAGTTTCTGCCTGGGGTATACCTGACTGCTCTGGGTTTGGCTCTACTCTCATCTCCTGATTAGGAAGATGCCATCCTGGAGTACCAGTTGCCTGCTGGATTTACCGCAGCGGAGGCACAGGCCTGTCGGTGCTGTCTTTCACAGTGGGCTTTGTGTGTAGTCCTTGCATTGTAATTGTATTATGTTAGTAATCACTAAAGTAGTTAATGGTTACACCCTTCAGTATGTGGATGTGGTTAAACTGTTTTCTAGTAACCTCTGCACTCTGTTCTAGTATTGTTCCATTCATGGGTTTTGTATGGTGTATGGTAGGGGCAGAATTGCATGTTTATTCTGGGAAGGTTCAGTGGAGCCATGAGAATTTGTAGATTGCCATGTTGTATGTCACCTTGTTGTATAACTGTACAGTGAAGTGTAGTTATTGTGCTGGGGTATATGTAAAACCTCTACTAGTGTTACTACCACATTCAGGCTAAGACCTTATTTTTCCCTAGCCATATCCTGCGGGACACTGTAATAAAGTAACCCCTTCCCTGATTAAATGGGTCACATGTGGTGTATAAATTTTTAGTGATGAGCTTCAGAAAATTTTCATTATTATTATTATTAATATTGTGATTATTACTATTTATGTAGATGATGCTATAAAACAATTCCACTCCATTCCCACCCTCGCATTCTGTTGCTCTGTTATTGTATGTTCCAATATGTTTTCTCTAGAATGTTTGTTAATCTGTAATATAGCGTATAACATTAATTTTCTTTGTGTCTGATTATTTTTCTAGTATTAGTATTCATTGTAATAATTATTGTGAGTAGAAATAAGGTTTATAGAGGCAAGTTGACCATCTTGTGTAGAAATTTTTAAAGAGTTTGTGTACATGAGAGGGAGTGCGATTCAAAACAAGGGAGGGAACACGCGGAAGAGTTCCCATATCCACTCTCACACCTTTGTCAGCTTAAGAAGCCTTTTTCAACTTCTCATATTGATTATACTGCTGCTAACAAGTGAGTTCATAATCGGTGTTGAGAGAGATAAGTAGAGAAGATCAAATATTGTTACAATGTAGTCTTTTTGTGTTATAGCCATTGGAGGAACAAACCTCCAGCCGGCATATCTTTTATCACTCTAAGAAAAGGCCTATTAACTGGGTATACCTTGTAACTTGCCTTATTATGATAGTTAAATGATGCCTGTATAGTGTATGATTATAGTAAATTGTAGAATAGTGATAATTTAAGGTGCAATGACTGTTACTTTTGACTCATGTGACCTACCCTAATACTTCTTATTTCTAACCTATAACTTTCCTAACCTCTCTTTTATGCTAATACTCTTTTACTAAATATCTACTACTTATGTTTAACTATGTTTATTCTCTGTAAGTTGCCTGTCACATGTAACTGAACTTAACCTAGCTTATATATGTTTTTACTATTTTTGTACCACTATTTTATTTTCCTCTGTCTTATTCATACTAGCCTATGTTTCATGTTTATTCTGTGTATAACATATATGTTCATTCTTTTTTTGTGTATTATAATTGTGTTAAGTTATACTGTTTGTTTACTGTATTTCAGCTGTCTTATTTTTATGTAAAATCTTGAATTGTTTTTGATATGCCATTTTTTATTGTTTTCATAATTTGTTAATTATATTCCATTCTTATATTTTTTTTTCAAGATCTTGTTTTGTTTGTAGAAGTTCTTGTTTGTGTATTTTGTGACTAAACCTGAAAATGATTTTTAGGTCTTAGCAGCAACCAGGCACCCCCAAAGATATGCCTCCAAAGTAGGAGAGATCCACCAGAGACACTGATGAGAGGAGATTGCTAAAAGACCTTGAACACTATAGCCCTGGAGGATCAGACCAGACTTGAAATCTGGGATTTGGAAGGTCTCAGGATTATCCCAAAGCAGGAATGTATCAAGACTATTTAAACCTCAGTATGGAAAGTAATGGAGTCCCTTGGGAACTATGTGGGGAGGTGGTTTTGACAGCAGTAAGCCAGTCCTGCTAATAAGAATTGAGTATTTGTTGATAGAATTGTTTGGTGTATCAATACTTTCAGATACCCTTGTAATGTGATTATCAAATTGTAAGTGGTTATAGCTGGGTATGTTTTACTTCCCCCTTTGAGCCATGTATACAAGGTCCATGTGTTAGAGATTAAATTAAATAACCTATTGATGTTATCATTTTTCTGTGGAGAGTCAAGCCCCTGATAAGGTGCCTACTGCTCGTGTTTTCAGGCCATGCTACCCTAAGAGCCAGTACTTATCAGGACCCCTATCTTGTTTTAACTATCCTGTATTATTTCTCACTGGGTTTCTCCTGCTCTAACCCAAACTTATTGGTTTTCTCCCTTCTCCTATGACTATCGTTTCTTTTACCCCTCCCACTATTAAAGAGCAGGTGGTGGCAGCATACTCCCAAGAGAATAGACCCTACCGTCTATTCTCCCATATTCTAGTAATGTTCCCTTTTATTTGATCTCTATATTCTCCTATTTTTGTCCACTCCGAGTCTCTACCTGAGGGAACAGACAATATGGCATCGTCTGGTGTTCTGTCGACCCCAGGGTGGGGCTGGGGTGGTAGCTCATTTCACTGGTGGAAGCGGTGGGATTATTTTCTTGCTTGACTCTCTCCGAAAAGCTTGGAATAAGGATAACGTACGGACTATGGGCAGATATACTATGTCTCAAAGGGAGAAAGTACAAATTAGGAATTGCAGAGACCCCAGGAAAGGGGAGACTATCCCCAGGTACAAATGATGGCAGATAGATATCCCATGCAGCTCAGAGGGTTAACTGAGAATAATTTCAGAGTTATAAACTCAAGCCCCTTTAACCCCACTTTTGTCCCTAGGAGGACGAGGAGTACCACTTTACATATTAAGGATATAGCAATGTTAGAACTGAAGGATTTGAGTCGATTGGAGGGGAATATGTGTAAGAGAACATTCTTTAATCAAGTACGAGCTATTTCCGATGACCCGGAGGAGAGAGTATTTATTGCCCTCTCTAGGATGGATAAGGAATTGAGGTTATTTATAGATTCTCGGCTAGAAGAGAACCCAGAGATGAGGTCTCTAGAAGGGATAGAGGCTATGGTAAACCAAGAGTTCCAGGGTCCGGAGAGTTTGGCCGAGGCTATGAAGAGACTTTACCAGTTACAATATGACCTAGAGGATGACCCTAGGAGATTTGCCCAAGAATTTAAAATTAAATATCAAGCTGTTGTTCGCTCTTTTCCTAGGGGGGAAAAGGCAAACCCCATTACCATATTGAAACATGTTATGATAAAGAACCTTAGCTTGGAAGAAAGGGAAAGATTAAGTATGTTTACCATTGAAGGTTCGGGTGAGGATCTGTTTATTTCTGAGGTGGAGCGGATGAGGGCTGACCGGCTATTGATGGTCAATAAGATACAGGCTAGGGAAGGAAAGAAGCCTGTAGATATGGAGCAAAAGTCACCCAATAGCAGCTACCCATGCAGATATTGTAAAAATGGTGCAGTACATATGATACAAAATTGCCCTAGGAAACCAATTCCGGGTAGCTGTTTTGACTGCCTACAGCTAGGTCACAGGCAAGGAAATTGGAGCTGCCCAGAGCGGACCACCGCTGGTCAGTCTCGATACTATGGACCACCTGGGTATCCATCCGGTTATGGACCTCAGCGTAATGTTTCTCCGCCACTCAGTCCCCTGCTCTTTAACACCCCCCCACCATTTAGCAGACACAACCCCGATCAATGACTAGGTAATAGTAATGTATCTGGGAGCCTCGGAATCCCATCCATGGCAATCATGTCTAGTCACATCTCAGGTGAAGCAGTAAAGGAAGAAGTTAGGTTATCTGCAAAGAATAGCCCAGAAAAGGAGAGGGTAGCAATAAGAGTAAATAGAATAACCGATACTCCGGTTATCTCCATAAGAGTAACTGATGCTAATGTAACTGCTCTGGTAGATACAGGCAGTACAGTTACCCTAATTTCACAGAGAACTCTGCAGGCCATAGGGGTGAAACCAGAACAGATCAGACGATGCACTAAGGTGTTGCAGTCTTACTCGGGTCACCATCTTGAAGTGAAGGGTTCAGTACTTTTGAGGGTGCATGTTTGCCCACAGATAAAGTTTCATCATTTATTTATTATTGTGTCTGATAAATATATGGATGTGGATGTTCTGTTAGGTGCAGATCTGATAGCCAGGGCACCCTTTGTGTGGGATGCGGAGCAGGATAAGATTCGGTGGGGAACACAGGAGTACCCTTTAGAAAATTACGCTATTGTCAAGCGATTGACCAAAGTTCAGATGATTAAGAGTGAGAGAGAAGAACAGATAAATTATGTCCAGATTAGAAAAACGTTAGAAATTGAACCATACAATGGTACTGACTTATCAGTGGGAAGTTTGAAACCACAAACCTTATATTTAGTTGAAAGGCCTCGCACATTGAAAGGAGAAAAGAAAGTTTTAAGTGTACCCGCTATGGTGTGTATGTCCGATGATGAAGGTCAAGTGTCCATACCCCTTAGGAATCGGAACCGTAGAAGGTTGAGAATTAAGCCTGGGACAATCATTGCTCACTATATGCCCCTGGATGATAGTCAAGTAGAATATAAATCATTGTTTGATGATGAAGGGTACGGTAAGAGGAAAAACACTGTACGATGGCTTGTATGGAATTATGTTAAGGTTAAGTTATGCCCTACTCATTATGAAGTTTTCAAGGATGAAATTGAGGGACAGGACCGTACGTGTCAAAAGGGTGATATTGTAGACTGTATGATATGTAATCCTAGCATACAGGTCGCCAGTATAACTCCCCCTACTATTGAAAATGCTATGTTACCTCATAGTGATCAGACACCAGTTGCTCAAACACGAAGGGAGAGATTGGCATCACTGTTACAGGAGTTACGGTTAGATCCACTTAATAACCAGGAGCAAAAGGAACTAAAGGATTTATTGTTGTCGTTTGATGAACTATTCATTTTAGATGATTCCGAGCTAGGAAAATCAACGTGCCCGATGCTCAGATCCCCATGACGGACAATGACCCTGTCAGGATGCCACTGTATAGACACCCGAGCAAGCCAAGGAGATAATTAGGGGTATGATAGAGGAGATGCTGAAAAAAGGTTATTGAGGATTCCACTGCAACATATTTAGCCCCTATAGTCCTAGTGAGTAAACCAGATGGTAAGAAAAGATTATGCATTGACTATCGAGGTGTGAACAACCACATTAAACAAGACATTCAACCTCTGCCTAGGTTGGATGAGATGGTAGAAAATGTAGCAGGAAAAAGTTCTACGTGACCCTAGATATGAAAGATGCATATTATCAGGTTCAGCTAGAGGAAAGTTCGAGGGATATTACTACCTTCTCTGATGGAAATAACCTATATAGGTTTAGACGACTACCCATTGGGTTGTCAGTGGCACCGCAATTTTCACGAGAGTCATGCAGGAAGTCCTGAGACCTCTAAGCAAGCAGGGATGGATAAGAAACTATTTGGATGATGTAATTTTGTATGCAGATACCTTTGAGGAACTAGTACACAGATTAACTTTAACATTTAGGAGGATGCAAGAGATGGGACTGAAGTTAAACATTTCTAAGTGTCATTTCGCCCAACAATCTATAAAGTTTCTGGGACATGTTGTTTCAGAGGAGGGAATTGAACCTGACCCCAAGAATTTACAAGGCATTAGAGATATGGTGCCACCCACAAATCAGAGACAAGTAAGGCGTTTCATAGGAATGTGTGGGTTTTATCGGAAATTTATCAAAGATTTTGCCAAGATGGCGGCACCCTTGACTCATTTGATGGGTAAAAATGTGAAATTTGTGTGGAGCCAGGAATGTGAAGAAGCTTTTAATGTACTGAAACAAAAATTGATGGACGCTCCTGTATTAGTTACTGCCAATTTGAATAAAGAGTTTGAGTTACACACCGATGCAAGTGATCAACATATTGGTGCGGTATTAATGCAGAAAGGGAATACTCATTTACAGGCTGTAGGATATTTCTCTAAGAAATTAAACCACACAGAGAAACGCTATTCAGTTACAGATAAAGAGGCACTAGCAATTGTACAAGCATGTAGGTTTTTCCATCATTTCCTTTGGGGAAAACCGTTTAAAATTGTAACGGACCATCAGCCTTTGATCCATGTGTTCAAGAAAAAGACCCATAGTCCCAGAATGAGTAGGTATATGCTTGAGATGAGAGATTATAGCTTTCAGATCCTATATAAGAAAGGTATTAGTCATAGAGTACCAGATGCTTTGAGTAGACCCAACTATACAGATTGTAAAATTAATGACTCCTGTCGGGTAAGGGGAATAGATGTATCCAACCTTTCCAGGGAAGAACTGATACGGGAACAGAGGAGAGACCCCCAGTGGAAGGAACTCCTTTCTTATTTTGAGGGAAAATCTATCCCTAAGAAAGTGCCAGGATATAGATCACTAGCATGTTTTGAGATACGAGATGATGTTTTATATATGAGAAGGGAAGAATTTAAGCATCTCACCTATTCTGTTGTTATCCCAAGGTCTATGATTCAGGAAGTTTGTGCCCTGGTGCACAATGATAATCATCTAGGAGAACATAAGACTGTCCGAAAAGCGCAACAAAGTTTTTATTGGCCCGGAATGTGGCGTGACATTGTAAAATATGTAAGATCATGTGCTACTTGCCAGAAATTTAGGGCTACAGGTGCTGTTGTAAGAAAATGGCAGGAACTACCAGTGGTTGAAGAAAAAGGAAAAAGAGTTGCAATAGACCTAATAGATTTACATCAGGGTATGGATGGGTATAGGTATTGTTTGACAGTGATTGATCATTTCTCCAGGTTTCTGAGAGTGTACCCTCTTAGGAATAAAACTACCAAGGCCGTCCTCAAAGAATTCCATAAGGATACCTGTGTGTTCGGGAAGCCAAAAGTTGTAGTAATGGATAACGGAAGCGAGTTTACCAGTGCAGAATTTAAAGACTTTTGTAAGAGAGCAAATATTAAGCAAGCGTTCAGTTTACCTTACCACCCTCAAGGAAATTCTGTATTAGAGAGGACTCATAGAACCTTGAAGTCAGTGCTAGCAAAATTGTGTAATGACCATCCTAACCTATGGCCAAAATACTTGTATCAGACGGTGAAGGCTCTAAATGAGGCCGTCCATACTTCTCTAGGTACGTCGCCTTTTGTGCTCAATTTGGGTACCACCCGTCCCGAGAAGTTGGGGATTTGAACATCCCAGAAGACGAGCCGAGTTTGTCCATGCACCATGATCAGTGGAAACAGGCTATTAAAGATACCCTCAAGTTGAAAACCAAAGAGTATCTGACCAAGGCCAATATGGGAAGACAAGATCAAATTATAGGTCCAGGGGTATTAGTTTGGATTTCCAATGAGGATCCTAAGTCTGGAACTTCTAGAAAACTGAACTCCAAATGGATTGGCCCATATCGTGTGGAAAGTGTGTTGAGTAAGGGAAAGGGTTATGAATTAGTAAACCCATTTGATGGAACTGTAGTAAAGAGGGGTTCAGAAAAGGTTAAACTGTATAAGGGAAGGGCAGAGATTGTAGTGGAACTTGATGAAAGTTTGGGTCAGGAAGAACAGGAAGAAAGGTTACCACCTAGAACTATAAGACCACCTGTGAGACTGGGATGGGATTGAGTAACCAACTCGTAGCTGACTATGTACAGAGGAGAGGGAAATGGAATTGTTTGGTTGTGTGAGGAATCGTTTTCTTGTTAACTTTGTGTGTTCTGAAGATAATTTAGTGTTAAGTTAAAATTGTGGAAGTGCTTGGAAGGTTGTGCTTAATAGGTAATTCATTTTCATTTTTCTCGAATACTGCCATACAGGAAGGTGTACCCTAATTTATGATGTTACTATAATGGTGTCTGTTGCCAAAGGGATGTTAGTTGTGTATCGACGCCTCCTCGGAGGAGTGTTATTTCCTGCTTAAGTGCCTCTGTCGAGAAATCAGGGTGAGTTGTTTCTCTGCTACCTGAAGGCCTCCACCTCAGTACTTTGTTGCTCGAGTTCTCTATAGGGCAAAAGGAGGAGTTGTGGAAGGAACACTTTCCCATGATAGACGTTACTTATGTGGGAGCGTTTAAAATAACTGTCTGTCAGCTGTAGTCCGTATAGCAATGAGGATATCTGAGATGTCTAATAATGAACCAGAAATAAAGGAGGGTGTATGTATTCTGTTCTGCATACCACTAGTGTTAAAGCAGTTAACGAGGTTGTCATTTCTGAAGCTTTCACCAAGAAATTTATTTTCCCGGACCGGGGAGGCGTGTAATAAAGTAACCCCTTCCCTGATTAAATGGGTCACATGTGGTGTATAAATTTTTAGTGATGAGCTTCAGAAAATTTTCATTATTATTATTATTATTAATATTGTGATTATTACTATTTATGTAGATGGTGCTATAAAACAATTCCACTTCATTCCCACCCTCGCATTCTGTTGCTCTGTTATTGTATGTTCCAATATGTTTTCTCTAGAATTTTTGTTAATCTGTAATATAGCGTAAAATCATTAATTTTCTTTGTGTCTGATTATTTTTCTAGTATTAGTATTCATTGTAATAATTATTGTGAGTAGAAATAAGGTTTATAGAGGCAAGTTGACCGTCTTGTGTAGAAATTTTTAAAGAGTTTGTGTACATGAGAGGGATTCGATTCAAAACAAGGAGGGAACACATGGAAGAGTTCCCATGACCACTCTCACACCTTTGTCAGCTTAAGAAGCCTTTTTCAACTTCTCATATTGATTATACTGCTGCTAACAAGTGAGTTCATAATCTGTATTGAGAGAGATAAGTAGAGAAGATCAAATATTGTTACAATGCAGTCTTTTTGTGTTATAGCCATTGGAGGAACAAGCCTCCAGCCGGCATATCTTGTATCACTCTAAGAAAAGGCCTATTAACTGTGTATACCTTGTAACTTGCCTTATTATGATAGTTAAATGATACCTGTATATTGTATGATTATAGTAAATTGTAAGAATAGTGATAATTTAAGGTGCAATGACTGTTACTTTTGACTTATGTGACCTACCCTAATACTTCTTATTTCTAACCTATAACTTTCCTAACCTATCTTTTATGCTAATACTCTTTTACTAAATATCTACTACTTATGTTTAACTATGTTTATTCTCTGTAAGTTGCCTGTCCCATGTAACTGAACTTAACCTAGCTTATATAGGTTTTTACTATTTTTGTACCACTATTTTATTTTCCTCTGTCTTATTCATACTAGCCTATGTTTCATGTTTATTCTGTGTATAACATATATGTTCATTCTTTTTTTTGTGTATTATAATTGTGTTAAGTTATACTGTTTGTTTACTGTATTTCAGCTGTCTTATTTTTATGTAAAATCTTGAATTGTTTTTGATATGCCATTTTTTATCGGTTTCATAATTTGTTATTATATTCCATTCTTATA
Organism: Cherax destructor; assembly: GCA_009830355.1. Classification (NCBI taxonomy): domain Eukaryota; kingdom Metazoa; phylum Arthropoda; class Malacostraca; order Decapoda; family Parastacidae; genus Cherax; species Cherax destructor. The sequence goes on from WNWK01014769.1 coordinate 22,585, forward strand.
TTTGTTTTCAAGATCTTGTTTTGTTTGTAGAAGTTCTTGTTTGTGTATTTTGTGACTAAACCTGAGAATGATTTTTAGGTCTTAGCAGCAACCAGGCACCCCCAAAGAGATGCCTCCAAAGTAGGAGAGATCCACCAGAGACACTGATGAGAGGAGAGTGCTAGAGAGACCTTAAACACTATAGTCCTGGAGGATCAGACCAGACTTGTAATCTGGGATTTGGAAGGTCTCAGGAGTATCCCAAAGCAGGAATGTATCAAGACTATTTAAACCTCAGTATGGAAAGTAATGGAGTCCCTTGGGAATTTTGTGGGGAGGTGGTTTTAACAGCAGTAAGCCAGGCCTGCCAATAAGATTTAAGTATCTGTTGCTAGAATTTTTTGTGTTAATACTTTAAGATACCCCTGTAATGTGTTTATTAAATTGTAAGTGGTCTTACCTGGGTATGTTTTACTTCCCCCTTTTGAGCCATGTATATAAGGTCCATGTGTCAGAGACTAAATACAATAACCTATTGATGTTATTATTCTTTTCTGTGGAGAGTCAAGCCTCTGATAAGGTGCCTACTGCTCGCGTTTTCAGGCCATGCTACCCTAAGAGCCAGTACTTATCAGGACCCCTATCTTATTATAACTATCCTGTACTATTTATCACTGGGTTTTCTCCTGCTCTAACCCAAACTCGTGTTTTCCTCCCTTCTCCTATGACTATCGTTTCTTTTATCCCTTCCACTATTAAAAGAGCAGGTGGTGGCAGCATACTCCCAAGAGAATAGACCGCTACCGTCTATTCTCCCATATTCTAGTATTTTTTTTGTATTTTTTTGTCCACTCCGAGTCTTTACCTGAGGGAACAGACAATATGGCATCGTCTGGTGTCCTGTCGACCCCAGGGTGGGGCTGGGGTGGTAGCTGCATTTCACTATGTGGTAGGCTTCTTCAATCAAATACCGAGAAAAGATTGTAGGCAGCAAGAGCAGTAGCGAGGTGAAGATGATGTAATAAGTCAATCATTCTTGGAGAAATATTTTGAGGTGTCAGTCCCTCAACCTGGAGAAATATGAAGCTGAAGTCTTCAACAGGCTCAGGGACCGACTACCTCAAACTATTTATCCGAGGTTGCTGAACTTATTTCATCATTATTACCTCTTCACTAATCCTGGTACCTACAATCCTTTCTCTGTATTTGATTGAAGAAGCCTACCATGTAGGCAAAATATTTAAACAATAACGATAGTCAACTCCTGCACATGTGTCTTACTCATCAACTTATCAGTGTTTGAACAAGGTTTAGTGTTTGAAGTGCCTCAGAACATAAAGGTTAGAACATAGACACTATGCAACATAGTGTCTACATCTTCAACTTGTTGGTTTTCAAATCATTATCACATTAATGTTTAGTGTTTTAGGTGCCTCAGAACAAAGTTTAGTGTTTGAAGTACCTCAGAACAAAGTTTATTTTTTTAATTGCCTCAGAACATAACGTTTAGTGATTGAAGTGCCTCAGAACATAAAGTTTGGTGTTTGAAGTGCCTCAGTTGATTGTAATTCTAAATGAAATTTGTGCCGAGTCTGTGGAAATTATATTCGAGAAGATTTACAATGCATGTTGAGGTTCTTATTGTTAAAAAGGGTTATGTATAAAGAAAATGCCATCAAAAAATCAAATTATACTATTAGGTATTTAAATTTCCATGCAGATTGAAGGTAGCGACTAGTTTGCATCTGTAATGCAACAGATGATTTTAAATGCAAGCCTATACTAATGTATAATGATAGCATCCTTTTCTGATTATGTTAATTGTTATTTTAATGCTACAATGAATATTTAAGCTTTGAGTAATAATGCTGCACTCAAAGTTCTCCTCAAAGTTAATAATATCCTTAGGCCACCTTACATTTTTGCAATTTCAGAACAAAATGTGCAGGTTGTAATATAAGTACAGTGAACCCCCGAGTAACGAACACCCCGGAAATCGTACAATTATGTAAGTATAATATTGTAAGTGCTTGTGGAAGTGAATTTTTGGGGGTCTGAAATAGACTAACCTACGTGACATTATTCCTTAAGGGAGTAAATTTGTTCGGTAATGGCACTTGAGCAGGCTTCTGGAATGAAGTTTTTACGTTACTGGGGGGTCGACTGTACAGTGGACTCCCGTATTTTGTACTGCTCCCAACTCGAACAATTATATAAGTGTATTTTTGTAAGTGCTTTTGTAAGTATATTTTTTGGGGTCTAAACGGACTAATCTAATTTACATTATTCCTTATGGGAACAAATTCGTTCGGTAACGGCAGTCGAACAGTATTCTGGAATGAATTATGGCCGATAACCTGGGGGTCCACTGTACCAAATATAAGACATGTATAATACTAATAATAATACCAATAATAACAAACCTTCTTTCTACAAGTACAGTGGACCCCCGAGTTTCGTAAAAACTTCACTCCTGAAGTCTGCTCAAGTGCCATTACCGAACGAATTTACTCCCTTAAGGAAAAATTTCACGTAGGTTAGTCTATTTCAGACCCCCAAAAATACACTTCCACAAGAACTTACAAAATTATACTTACATAATTGCACGATTTCCGGGGTATTCGTTAACCGAGGGTCCACTGTATATGATACAACTTCAACAGACCATAGCTGGTATCACTGACATATGTAGAAAGCCCCTGGTTATGCATAGCATTTTGGGGAACTTGGGTTAATTTTGTCCCCAGGGTGTGACCCACACCAGTTGACTGACACCCAGGTACCTACTTACTACTAGGTAAAGAGTGATGGTAGGTGTAAGTAAATATGGCCAACATTTCAGCTTTGCTGAGATTGATTGTGATTGCTGAGTGGAGCATCCACAGAGCATAAGAAGGAGCACTGTAATAGGCACTTCAGTGTAAGTACGTTTATTCATGTACAGGTACACATAAATACAGATACATAAATTATCATACATAGCAGCACATGTGTAGATTACCTTTCAGGATAACCAAAAAAAGTCAGACAGAGTGAACTGGTTTCAATTGTGTGCTCCTCCCATCTTATGTTAAGTAAGTTTATATAGTTTATGCTAGTTATATAAGTTTATGTTCTACTGATATGTACTACCAACCAAGCCACCCATAATCACAGTAGTCCTTGTTCTTATGTTCTGCTGAAACTATCAACCAAGCAAAGATAATTTGTAAAATGTGAGTGAAATAGACAATGACAATAAAATAATTACATTCTTCCACCCCCATGGCTGGGTTGGTAGCACACTGGCCTCACACACCGAGGGCCTGTAATCGATCCCTGGTACATCTGGAAACATTAGGACGAGTTTCCTTAAGACACGAGCTGTCCCTGTTCACCTAAAATAGGTACCTGTGTGTTAGTGGACTGGTGTGGGTCACATCCTGAGTGTTAGAGGACTGGTGTGGGTCACATCCTGAGTGTTAGTGGACTGGTGTGGGTCACATCCTGGGTGTTAGTGGACTGGTGTGGGTTGCATTGTGGGTGTTAGTGGACTGGTGTGGCTTGCATCATGGGTGGTAGAGGACTGGTGTGGGTCACATCCTGGGTGTTAGTGGACTGGTGTGGGTCGCATCCTGGGTGTTAGTGGACTGGTGTGGGTCACATTGTGGGTGTTTGGTAACTGTTGTGGGTCGCATTCTGGGTGTTAGGTGACTGGTGTGGGTCACATCCTGAGTGTTAGTGGACAGGTGTGGGTCGCCTTGTGGGTGTTAGTGGAATTGTGCGCATTGCATCCTGGTGACAAAATTGACCTAATTTGCAGGAAATTCTCTGCATAACAAGGGACTTTCTATATAGTAATATGTCATTGATGTCAGCTATTGTCTATATAAGTTTATTGAAATAAAGATATTATTATTATTATTACATGTCAGTACCAGAAATAATATTGCTGGCCACTACTTGAAATTGCCTTAAATCTGCCTCTCAGACAAATACTTTCCATCAAGCTCATCATGTGGCTGCCCAGACTCACATTCTGCATCGAACTTGCGTTGATGGAGGAAAATACTCATCATTTTTGTGTATTTCTGCGGAAAAATATTGCTTATATCGAATGAGAGGAATGCTGTTTTTCCTTTGTTGGGTTTATAAGGGTCAGTGAGAGCTGAAGCCGTATCGAGCCAGACTTGTTGATGGCACCATAAAGATTTGTTGCAGTAAAGTAAATATAAACAGGAATTAAAACTTCCTAATTAGATCATGTGGAGCACCTTGCTAAGCCCCAGAACAGCCAGACACCCACACCTCACCTAAGTTCACTAAGTCCCACCAAAACCGTTAAAGATTTAACTGCAGAGTGGAAAAGTTGAAATTACTAAAAATAATAATAATATTCATCATAATACTATCTTCATTACTAAAAGTACATTTACAAGGTATATGACCCTAGCTAACATCAAGATTATTTCGGACATTATTGGCCTGAAATAATCTGCTTGTTATGCAGATTATTTCTGGCCAATAAGGTTAATTTTTTCCCAAAATGCGACCCACACCAGTGCACTACCCCCAGGTACCCATTTTATTGATGGGGAACATAGACAACCGGTGTAAAGAAACATGCCCAATGTTTCTATCCTCGCCAGGAATCGAATCTTCACAGTGTGAAGCGAGTACTTTTGCCAGAAGGCCATGGGCCCTCCTGTAATGTGCCACTCCTGTAATGTGTCCACTCCTGTAATGTGCCCGGCGGAGGGCAAAGCCGATGAGGACATGTGTCCCAGAGAGAGCGTGGGAAATGTGTTACTGATATTCAGGCGAGAGCGAGATGTCCACACCAGAATTCCATTTGAGTTTTCTTCTTATTGTTGTTGTTTGGTTTATAAGGGCCACTCAATCTGTTGCTCTCGCTCAAGAAGTACCCTTTCAATCCCTATGGGGAGGGAAATTTTTATATTCCTCATGTTTCACTTTACTTTTCCCCGATGTCAAATCGTGTGAATATTAAACCTACAAATTCGATGGTAAACAATGCCTCGAAGCTTCTTCTTGCAGCTGCCCTTAAAAGCAACCTAACCTAAATTAACATAACCGAACCTAACGTAACCTAACCTAACCAGATATAAACAAAGTAAATGTAAATTAGACACATATGCAACACTTGGGTATCTTTATTGAGGAAACGTTTCACCACACAGTGGCTTCATCAGTCCAATACAAAGTAGAAAGGTGTAAGGAGAGGAGGAGTTTGAGGTTATCAGTCCCTCGGCCTGGAGTCGATGTGTTCAGTCCATCAATCTTGTTAGAAGTGTAGCACAAGGCCGTAGAGGTGGCTTATATGCTGTAATCAGGTGAGGTGAAGCAGGAGGAGGCGGGGTCATAGTAGTACCATCCACTATTCTAAGTAGGTCTTCGTCCCAAAGGTTGGACAAGTGTAGAAGAATTCGTTTGTATCAAGATCCCAAGCTGTTGCTGTGTCAGACAGGATGTAGATGAATGGTTCAGAGAACCGACAAGTTATAAATTAGACACATATGCAACACTTGTGTTGCATATGTGTCTAATTTATAACTTGTCGGTTCTCTGAACCATTCATCTACACAAAGTAAATGTAAACTAACCTAGGCTCACCTAACCCAACCTTGCCTAACCAAACCTAATCCAACCTAACCTAACCTAACGTAAGTTAACCAAACCCAACCTAACCTAAACTAACGTAACCCAACCAAACCTAAGCTAACCAAACCGAACCTAACCTAACCTAACATATCGTAACCTAATCTACCCTAAACTAACGTAACCTAACCCTACCCAACCTAACCTTACCCATCCTATACTAACCTAACCTAATCTAACTTAACCTAATGTAAACCAACGTAACCTAACCCAACATAACCTAACCTAACCAAACATAACCTAAACTAACCTAACCCCATCCAGTGTAACCTAACCTCAGGAAACCTTATAACCTAACCTAACTTTATAACCTAACATCACCAAAGCTAACATAACCTATTCTAACCTAACCTAACCATACCCAATTTAACCTTACCCAACCTATACTAACCTAACCTAATCTAACTTAACCTAATGTAACCAACCCAACCTAACCCAACATAACCTAACCCAACATAAACTAAACTAACCTAACCCAACATAACCTAACCCCATCCAAACCCAACATAACCTAACCCCATCCAATGTAACCTAACCTCAACAAACTTTATAACCTAACCTAACCTATTCTATCCTAACATAATAACTTAACCTCATCTAACCTAACCTAACCTAAGCCAACCTAACCCAACCTAACCTAACCTAACCCAACCTTATAACTTAACCTCAGCAAACCTTATAACGTAACCTAACCTAACCCAAACCTAACCTAACCCAAACCTAACATAACCCAACCTAACCTAACCCAACCTAACCTTATAACTTAACATCAGCAAACCTTATAACCTAACCTCACCTAAGCTAAGCTAAGCTAACCCAACCTAATGTAACTTAAGCTAACATGTTCTAACCTAACCTAACCTTACGTAACTTAACCTCAATGAAGCTAATGTAACCTTACCTAGCCTAACCCAACTAAACATAACATAATGTCACCTAACCCAGCGTAACCTAACCTAACCCAACATGACCTAACCTAAGCTAACCAAAACCTAACATAATGCTAACCTAACCCAACCCAACCTAACCCTAAGGCAATCTAACATAACATAACCTAATCCTAACCTAAAGTCATCTAACCTAAGATAACCTAACTTATCCTAACCCTATTTAACCCAACTTAACCTAACTCAACCTAACAAACTAACCTAACTTAACGTAGCCTTGCCTAACCTAACCCAATGCAACCTAATCTATCCTAACCCAACTGAACCTAACCTAACCTCACCCAACCGAAATGAACCTAACCCAACCTAACCTAACCCAACCTAACCTCACCCAACCGAACTGAACCTAAACCAACCTAACTCACTCTCAGTGTCGAAGAATTTAAACAAATATATAATTTTATTATGAAATAATAAGAGAATCTTTTCCCAATGGTATTGACACCAAAAGTACGAAATTTGATTGAAAACTTATGGAATTACGCTCTCATGAAATTAGCGGTCTCGGTGATATATACCCATTGTCAATTTACGCCCTCAATGAGCCCTATTTTTGGCCAATTCTTCCAGTCGACAAAACTCATAGCTATTTCTTTACAACTATATTTGTTCTATTTATTGAGTACAAGAAACCGCCCATTTACCAATTTGAACTACCCAATAAAGTGGTCAGAAATTGGCAATTTGACCAATTTAATGTAAATTTCTAAAGATGCCCATTTTCAAATAGGGTCCAGAATAAACAATGCAGACATTCCTTGCACTAAAATAAGAATTTCTCTTTTCATTACTCATGTATCCAGGCCCATCTTATATTACGCTTGCTTTCCATTTTTAATTTTTATTCACCCCAAAAATAGAAAATTTAATGTTATGCAAATTACTGCATTATTATATAATTGTATAAATAATGCCAACCCATTTGTGAATTCATATTAGACTGACCAGTTGGACACATATTGGACGGTGACGTCAATTATTTAATCTTGAACACCGGCAAAAATCAAACATTTTCATTATTTTGAACTCAATTTCAAGTTACTTTTCAGCGTGAAACAAATGTTTATCATCTCTATTTCTGTAATTTAGCTTCCATTCTATCAAGTGAGACCCCAAAAATAGAATACAACCATAAATAACATACAAAAATACACCTCAAAGTTGGTGTTTTAATCCAAATACACAGTCTGATTTTTTCCTCATTATGTACAACGTGCTGGAGGATTTTTTATACTCGCACACTGACCATGCAGACCCATTCTCTCACATGTAGGTCTACCAGCTTTCTCCTGCACCAACAGTGAAAACGTTAAAGGCCAATAATATATGTTAGACAAACTCCCTTCCTCTTGCCTTCTGAGTGCTTAACACTCAAAAAACTACAAGAAATGGAATATCCAAAAAGTGCTCATGATGAATCAATGGACTGTGACTTTGTTGTGTTACCCTAGGTAATGTACGTGCTTATTATTTTTAACAAACTGGCCGTATCCCATCGAGGCAGGGTGACCTAAAAAGAGAGTGAGTTTACAGGAGAAGGGATTACTAACCCCTTGCTCTCGGCATTTTAGTTGGCTGTTACGACGCGCCTGACTTACGCAGGAAAAATTTTGTTTCACTTCCCCATGTAGATAAGAGGAGATAAACAAGAACTAGTAAGAAAATAGAACAAAACCCAGAGGTGTGTGTATATATTTGCTAGTACATGCATGTGTAGTGTGATGTAAGTGCAAGTAGAATTAGAAAGACGTACCTGAAATCTTTCATGTTTATGAGACAGAAAAAAAAACACCAGCAATTCTACCATCATGTAAAACAATTACAGTTTTCATTTCACACTCACTTGGCAGGACAGTAGTACAGTAGGGCCCCACTTATATGGCAGGTTAGGTTCCAGGCTATCACAGGAAAGCAGACATTGCTGTAAAGCAGAATTGCATTTTTTCCCACTTATAAATGCATATAAATGATAGACAAGTTTACACTAACTTATATTAAGTTAGTAATAGAAATAGGCATTAAAAAAAAACACAATAAAATGTGAAATACAAACACAGTACTTTCATTAATTACCTTAAAATATTTGTAGTCTTATGAATGTAGGGCAAAAGGTAAGTAGTACAGTTGACTCTCAGTTATCGGCTGTAATCTGTTCCAGAAGCTCGGCCTAACACCGAAATGGCCGATAACCTCCCATAAGAGCTATTGTTTGGAAGGGGAATCCCCCTCCATAAAGACTTCAGGTAGCACAGCCCTCTCTGGGCTTACTTCCCTTCTTTGTCTTAATGCCACTAGGACCAGCTTGAGAGTCACTCAACCAACTACACTCCCTGCCTTCCTGCTACACTCCCTGCAAGCCTGCTACACTCCCTGCATGCCTGCTACACTCCTTGCCTCTATGCCTGCCTGCCTGCCTGCCTGCCTGCCTGCCTGCCTGCCTGCCTGCCTACCTTTAATTCTAAAGTGTTTCTCACTAAGATCTTTTTTTGGGAAACTGCTTCAGAGGAGGAGGAGGAAGAGAGATGGAAGATGTTTACTTCTTCAAAGATTAAGGAGATTTGTGCCAAGTGGACTGATGTGCAAAGATTTATGGATAAGGATAATTTTCACCCTGACAAAACTGTTGCAGGCCGTGTTGGAAACATGTACAATGACAAGGTGGTGTCCCATTTTAGTCAAGTTTTAACCCTTTGGGGGTCGGTGCCGTACTAGTACGTTTTACGAGCAGGGATTGGTGCCGTACTAGTACGCCCAAATTCTAGTGGCCTCAATTTAAGCAGAAAACGTCTGGTAGGCATACATATGAAAGAATGGGTCTGTGTGGTCAGTGTGCGCAGTATAAAAAAAAATCCTGCAGTACACACTGCATAATGAGAGAAAAAAAACTGACCGTTTTTTTCGATTAAAACAGCGACTTTGCAGTCGATTTTCGTATGGTATTTATTGATGTATTCTCGTTTTCTTGGTCTCATTTGATAGAATGGAAGATATATTACAGAAATAGAGATGATTTTGATTGGTATAACAATGACAAGTACCTTGAAATTGAGCTCAAAGTAGCCAAAATGTTCGATTTTTGACAATGTTCAAGATTAAACAAATCACACCATGCCTCCAATACACATCAACTGGCGAGTCTTATAGTCATGCACAAGTGCTCTGATATTTTTTATACCATTTTTACAATGATGCAGTTGTATACATAATAGTAAATCTTCTATTTTTTGTGAGAATAAAAATTCAAAATGAAAAGCAAAAGTAATGGAACAGGGGCCTGGAGACGTGACTAATGAACAGAGAACATGTTATTTTAGTGCCAGGAATGTCTGTCTTGTTTACTCTGGACCCTATTTTGAAATTGGCATCGTTTGAAATTTGTGTGAAATTGGAAAATTGTCATTTTCTGACCACTATTTTGGGTAGATTAAATTGGTAAATAGGCGGTTTCTTGTACTCAATCGATAGAAGAAATGGAGTTCTAGCGAAATAGCTATAATTTTAGGAGACTGAAACATTGAAATTTGTCGAAAATAGAGCTCAAAGTGGGCGAAATCGCCGATGCGTAAGTGTCATGGCTACCGCTAACTTCGCGAAAGCATAATTCCGTTAGTTTTCGATCAAATTTCATAATTTTGGTGGCGTTATGATCGGGAAAAGATTCTCTATCATTTCCTAAGAAAAAATTATTTTTTTTTTTCCAAAAAATTTTCGACCCCAGGAACACTTTCCTGAGAAGGCCTGTCGACCCCCAAAGGGTTAAAGAGGCACCAGACACAGAGCTCTATGGACAGTTATTTTGTGAGACAGGGGTTCAGTGACTCTCAAGCTGGTCCTAGTGGCATTAAAAAACAAAGAAGGAAAGTAACCCCAGCAAAGGACTTGGTACCTGAGGTCTTTATGGAAGGAGATTCCCCTTCCAAACAATAACAAATCTTCCATCCTCTCCCCTCCTCCCATCTTCCACACATCAACAACTCTTCAATAAAGGTAAGTGTCATAGTTTTCTTCTTTTATTCTTCATGTCTCATTGTTTTCTGTGTAATTAAATGTATATTTAATGTACCAAAATATTTTATTTTAATACTTTTTGGTGTCTGGAACGGATTAATTGAATTTCCATTATTTCTTACGGGGAAAATAGATTCGGAGTTCGTAATATTCGGTGTTAGTCACTCCTTCTGGAACGGATTAATTACGAACACCAGGGGTCCACTGTAGTTTACAGCGAAGTTCTGGCAGGTCGTGTCTGTTCGTTGTAGTGCCGAGCTATTGGTCGAGTACCGAGCGATTTTACCAAACAAAGCGTTCGAATACCTTATTGTTCGAGTACAGAGCTGTTCAAGTACCGATGTTCCACTGTATGTATGATAATTTGTGTACAGTGGACCCTCAGTTAACGAAAGGCTTAGTTAACGAAAAAATCGGTTACCGAAACCTTTTTTCGGTATCATTTACCGAAAAAATCCTCGGTTAGCGAAACGTATTAGACCTGTCCGCCTGCTCTACGCCTGGCCTGCGCAAGACGCCAGTGAAGCATTGTTTACCATTGAGAGAACATTACCCAGTGCGCTCTTTCAAACATTCACAATACATTTGGTGTCTTTTTTGGTGGTTTAGTGATTGTCACTGTGAAATAAGTCACCATGGGTCCAAAGAAGCTTCCTAGTGGCACCCCAGTGGTAAAGAGAGTGAAGAACACCATCGAACTGAAGAAGGAGATTGTTGAAAAATATGAGAGTGGCGTACGTCTGAGTGATCTTGCCAGGATGTACAAGAAAAGTACATCTACTATCGGCACTATCCTGGCACAGAGAAATGAGATCAAGGAAGCTAATGTTGTAAAAAGGGGTTAATTGGTTAAGGAAACAAAGATCGAAAACAGTGGATGAGGTTGAGAAGTTACTGATGGTGTGGATCAATGAAAAACAGAGAGCGGGTGATAGTATTTCCATGGCGATAATTTGTGAAAAGGCAAGGAAGTTGCACGCAGAACTTGTCAAGACAATGCCTGCAACCAGTGGTGAGGCGAGTGATTTTAAAGCCAGCAAAGGCTGGTTTGAGAGGTTTAAGAAACGTAGTGGCATACACAGTGTTGTGAGGCAGCAAGCTCAGACAAACGTTCAGCTTAAAAATTTGTGAGTGATTTTAAGGGGTTCGTAGAGGCTGAAGAATTCCTCCCCCAACAAGTGTTTAATTATGATGAAACAGGCCTGTTTTGGAAGAAAATGCCCAACAGGACCTTCATTAATCAGGAGGAAAAGGCACAGCCAGGACACAAGCCTATGAAAGACAGGCTAACTCTTATGATATGTGCCAATGCCAGTGGTGATTTTAAAGTGAAGCCTTTACTGGTGTATCACTCAGAAAATCCCAGACCCTTCAAGAAACACTGTTGACAAGAATAAATTGTGTGTGCATTGGAAGGCTAACACCAAGGCATGGGTCACTACGGAGATTTTCAAGGAATGGGTGACTGGAGTGTTTGGCCCTAGTGTGAAGAAATACCTCCTGGAAAAGAAATTGGGACTCAAGTGCCTCCTGGTACTGGACAATGCTCCTGCTCATCCTCACAACTTGCAAGAGTTGTTGCCCGAGTCCATACTAACCAATGTAAAAATTCTATGCACATAAAGGGCCCCAAAATCTGGAATTCATTACTAGTAAATATCAAGTTAACCTTGTCCGAAAATCAATTCAAGACTCTTCTCAAAAGTCACCTACTCACCCTATACTAAATACTCATACTGTAACAAACTTCCAAACCCAATATTATTTTACTTAGGAAGATCTCATTTTGATATGTTCATCCTCCTTAACACTTGTTGCAATCTCATATCATCATATTGTCATTTAAAATCTTATAGTATCATCATTTTCTTAATTTGAAATAAAATATATACCTAGATGAAACTCTAAAAACTATTTCTAGTATTGTTATTATACTAGTATAGCATCAACATACTGTAATTTGAAATAAATTCTACAACTAGATTAAACTCAACCAATTTCTCTTGTATTGTCTTTAAATAGTATGTATAACCATTTAATAATTTAAATAATATAGAACTAGAATAAACTCAATCAATTTCTTTAGCATTAAGTACTTAGTGAATAAGTCTCTAGAATAAACTGCCCCTAATGCCATGGCATGCCAGTGGCTCTCCTTGCATTACAGTTTTATAATTGTATTATATTTGTAACTACCAATAACATTGTACACTTGTAACATGCATTGAAATAAAAATTATTATTATTATTATTATTATTATTATTATCAGAGTGAAGTTCTTGCCTCCTAACACCACTCCTCTCATCCAGCCCATGGACCAGCAGGTCATTGCAAACTTCAAGAAACTGTACACCAAAGCAGTGTTTCAGAAGTGCTTTAATGTGACCAATGACTCTGAATTGACCCTAAGAGAGTTCTGGAAAGATCACTTCAATATCATGCATTGCATAGGCCTTATAGGTAAGGCTTGGGAGGGAGTGACTTCCAGGACTTTGAACTCTGCTTGGACACCACTGTGGCCGGATTGTGTTGAAAAGAGGGATTTTGAAGGATTTGAGGCTGACCCTGACCCTGACGACCCTGTGCCTGTTGTGGAAGATATTGTGGCATTGGGGAACAGCCTGGGGTTGGAGGTGAGTGGTGAGGATGTGGAAGAGTTGGTGGAGGAGCACAGGGTAGAGCTAACAACTGAAGAGCTGCAAGAGCTTAATCTGGAACAGCAACAGACCACAGCTGAGGTTATTGCTTCAAAGGAGGAGGGAGAGAGAGAGAGACGGAGGTGCCTTCTTCAGTGCTTAAGGAGATGTGTACAAAGTGGAATGAGTTGCAGACATTTGTTGAAAGACACCACCCTGAGCAAGCTGAAATGAGCCTTCTGTGCAACGACTTCAGTGACAGAGCCATGTTGTACTTCAGGAAAGTGTTGAAGAGTTACCAGAAACAGAGGACTGTGGACAGTTACTTTACCAGGCAGGGGTCTAGTGACTCTGAAGCTGGTCCTAGTGGCATTAAAAGACCAAGAAGGGAAGTAACCAACCCCAGAGAGGGACTTGTTACCTGAAGTCCTTTTGGAGGGGGATTCCCCTTCCAACCACTAACACCCTGCCCCTGTCATCAACCCTACCTTCCAGATGCCTGCAACTCTTCAATAAAGGTAAGTAAATGTATATATATATTGTTTTTAATTATTTTGTATGAATATTTTTTTGTGGAACGGATTAATTGTATTTACATTATTTCTTATGGGAAATAATGGTTCGAATTTCGTAAACTTCGTGTTAAGTAATAGCTCCTGGAACGGATTAATTACGATACTCGGGGGTCCACTGTACACAGACCTTTAAGAAACCGTAGGTCTATGGGAAAAATAAAATAAAATTGGTCTTTGGTGGTGAAAAGGTTGAGAAGCAATGCTCTAGTGACTGCCTGTCTACAATGATGCTAAGCAATAATGTCATAACCTCAGACAACCCTGTAAAGTCAATCCCTCAAGTATAAAGTTCCCATTTACCCCTATTGAATTTCCATATATGTAGGCAGACACCCAAGTGATTCCTGGGCAGGTTATAAACATTGGAAGTGTTTCTTTATGCTGGTTGTCTATGTTTACCCATCCAGGTAAACTCCAGTTATAATGGGTATACAGTGGTACCTCGGTTAACGATGGTCCCCAAACTCGCCCTTTTATGTAAGTTTATTTTTTTAAATGCTTTTGTAAGTGTATTTTTGGGGGTCTAAAAGGACTAGCCTATTTTACATTATTCCTTATGGGGATAAATTCGTTTGGTAATGGCACTTGAACAGCATTCTTGAACGAAAAAATATCGTTAACCGAGGTAACACTGTTTGTTGCATCCTGGGACAAAATTGACCTAATTTTCCCGAAATGCTCTGCATAACAAGGGGCTTTCTATTTAGTAGTATATGTCATTAACGTCAGCTATGCCTGTATATCTTGTACATGTATTTGTATAAATAAAGATACATTATTATTATCTTGATAGATGAGCACACTGGCTATTATTGTATGGCCTGAAAAGGCATTTTGAGAAAAAATGGTATAACAAGAAAGAGGTAGTTCTCCATGTGGGGAAAGAGACAGGGGGTGCTCCATGTGGGCAAGAACTATAAATTTTAAAGTTCAGAGAAAACAATTAAGTGATTATCAAGATACTGAAAAATTGGTGTACGTTAACAAGCATCTTTCCATCATACATTGCCCAAGTTTAAATAAGATATTCCAACAAACAAGTGAGATCCAAGCATGTAATGCAGAACTTGACTACTCTATTTCTGTCTTATACATACCAAACAATAAATTTTAAGAAATCAATGTTACTCATTCAGATCCATGAGAAAATGTACTAATATAACAAATAATTTTTTGGGAAAGTCATAACATATTTTTTATCAATGTGTGGTTAATTTTATTACACTGTAGCACTGGTGTGGGTTACATCCTTGGTGTTAGATGACTAGTGTGGGTTGCATCCTGGGTGTTAGAGGACTGGTGTGGGTCACATACTGGGTGTTAGTGGACTGGTGTGGGACATTTCCTTGGTGTTAGTAGACTGGTGTGGGTAGCATCCTGGGTGTTAATGGAGTGGTGTTGGTTGCATCCTTGGTGTTAGTTGACTGGCGTGGGTCATATCCTGGGTGTTAGAGGACTGGTGTGGGCCACATCCTGAGTGTTAGTGGACTGGTGTGGGTCAGATCCTTGTTGTTATTGGACTATTGTGGGCTGCATCCTGGTGGTTATTGGAATGGTGTATGTCGCATCCTGGGTGTTAGATGACTGGTGTGGGTCACATCCTGGGTGTTAGTGGACTGGTGTGGGGCATTTCCTGGGTGTTATTGGACTGGTGTTGGTAGCATCCTGGGTGTTATTGGACTGGTGTGTGTCGCATCTTTGGTGTTATTGTAGGGGTGTGGGTCGCATCGTGGGTGTTATAGGATTGGTGTGGGTCACATCCTGGGTGTTATTGGACTGGTGTATGTCTAATCCTGGGTGTTAGTGGTCTGGTGTGGGTCGCATCCTGGTGACTGGTGTGGGTCTCATCCAAATTTGCGGAAAATGCTGCATAACAATATTAGTATGTCATACTAATATTAGTATATCATTTATGTCAGCTATGGTCTGTACAAGTTGTCTAATTTTCTTATATAAATAAAGGTATTATTATTACATGTCACTATGAGAACTATTACTGGCTACTACTTATTATTATTATAATCAGGCCTACTACTTAAAGGCCTCTGCCTTCAGACAAATATTTTCCTGAAGCTCACCATGTGGATGCCCAGATTGACATTCTGCAGCAAAGTGGTGCTGATGGAGGAAACTACTCGCCATTTTGTGTTTTCTCCAGGTAAAATATTGTTTAAGTCGAAGAGAGAAATTTTAGTATTTGTTTATTTGGTTTATAAGGGTCAGTGAGAGCTGAAGCCGTATCGAGCCAGACTTGTCGATGGTACCAGGAAGAATTGTTGCACAAAGCTGAGCTATGAAAGAAAAAGAAACAGAGTTCCTAAGTAAATATAAACAGGAACTAAAAGTGCCAAATTAGATCCGGTGGAGCATCTTCCTAAGCCCCATCAGAGCCAGACACCGAAGCCTCAACTAAGTTTAATAACCGGCCTCACACCAAAACCGTTAAAGATTTAACAGCAGAGAGCTGGCTAACTAATAATAATAATATATTTATTTATACAAGTACATTTACAAGGTATACGGGCGTAACTAACATCAATAACATTACTGCATCAAGGTACATGTATAGGATCCTTGTAATGAAATTACTCGTACATCAAGGTACATTTCACCCCAATGGAAATAAGACTTTTTTGGGTTATCCTAGGTTCTCTACACATATGCTGCTATGTATTATAATCTATGTAACTGTATTTGTTATACCTAAATAAACTTACTTAATCATTGTTGGTGAAGGAAGAAATCCCTTTTTTTAAAAGATGTAGAGAAATAATTGTCTTGATTCAAAATGTACTCAGCAAAACAGCGCATGCGCACTAGCAATAGTAACCAAACAGGGACGCTGTACATACACAAGTTACTGTCGTACACCAATAAATACTTTAGTTTGAGGAAAGAGTATATTATTAATTTAGGAGAAAGGAAATATAAATGTTGATTATAGCATTAATTGAAAGATTTCCTTAAATGACAAGTATTGTCTTGAAACCAACTGTACTCTAGGAGCCAGGACAAACGACGCATGCGCAGTAGCGGTGTGGTGTGAGGCTAAGAGAGTCAGACATGGTGCCAATTATGTTGTTTAAGAAAATCACTCATAAACCCCTCATTTATTTAGTAAACAAAGCTAAACAGATCTAATATAATGTGGTATTATATTGTTTTGATGATAGGAACAATACTTTATTACAATTCAAAAAGAAAATTATAAATAGTGTTTAAAGAATAAAGTAAGTGGTCACCACCATGTAGAGGCTACCGTCCTCTCTCCTTCATAAGAATTTTTTTTATCTCAATAGTTTGATGCTGTGTTGAATAATATTTCCTACCTAGTCATTATTTCATTTTATACACTTGTAATTGTAAAAAGTAAGGTTGTCAGGCCTCACAAATGATTATTTATCACGGAAAATATAATTTTGACAATAAAAAGAAGAGAAATATTTTCTGATTGTCTTGATTCAAAAAATGTACTCAGGGAGGCTGCCGAGTGGTGCGCATGCGCACCACTCGGTGCCTTATTCCCCAATGGGAATAAGACAGACAGTCCTCGATGACGCAATGAATTTCTTGGGTTATCCTGGGTGGCTAACTCTCCGGTGTTAAAAATCCGAAGAAAATCTTATCTTATCTAACTGTCACTGCTGCCACCTCCAGCACTAACACAACCAGCACTATCAATATCACCACAACTATCAGCACTACCACCACCACAACCATCCCCACTGCCACCACCACAACCATCCCCACTGCCACCACCACAACCATCCCCACTGCCACCACCACAACCATCCATACTACCACCACCACAACCATCCCCACTACCACCACCCCCACTACCACCACCACAACCATCCCCACTACCACCACCACAACCATCCCCACTACCACCACCACAACCATCCCCACTACCACCACCACAACCATCCCCACTACCACCACCACAACCATCCCCACTACCACCACCACAACCATCCCCACTACCACCACCACAACCATCCCCACTACCACCACCACCACAACCATCCCCACTACCACCACCACCACAACCATCCCCACTACCACCACCACCACAACCATCCCCACTACCACCACCACCACAACCATCCCCACAACCACCACAACCATCCCCACTACCACCACAACCATCCCCACTACCACCACCACCACAACCATCCCCACTACCACCACCACCACAACCATCCCCACTACCACCACCACCACAACCATCCCCACTACCACCACCACAACCATCCCCACTACCACCACCACAACCATCCCCACTACCACCACCACAACCATCCCCACTACCACAACCATCCCCACTACCACCACCACAACCATCCCCACTACCACAACCATCCCCACTACCACCACCACAACCATCCCCACTACCACCACCACACCATCAGTGTAGTAAAGAAAGCGAATGCCAGACTGAAGTTCCTCTACAGACAAGCAGTGTCTACCTACTGAGGCTCGCAGGACCCTATGTCTAGCCCTTATACAATGTCATATGGACTACGCTTGCTCTTCATGGTACTCTGCCTTGACAAAAAAACTGAAAGATAAGCTGCAAATCACCCAGAACAAAATGGTAAGATTCATCCTGGACCTGGGTCCAAGAGAGCATGTAGCCAGGATGAATTACAACAATTGGATATGCTGAATATTGAAGACAGAGTAAAACAACTTAAATTAAATAAAGTTTATAAAATTGCTCACAAACAGTGTCCAGAATATCTTGATGCCAATTTTGTCAAGGCTGGGAACCAAAGCAGTCATAGTACTAGAGGGAGAGAGCACAACTTTGTAGTTCCCACAGTCAGTGGCCAGGCTTCAAACACCTTTTATTGTACAGCAATAAAGGAATGGAACAGACTGCCTGCACATGTCAAAGCCAGTCACAGCATGAGCCAGTTCAAGAAGAGAACCAAAAAGTACCTAATGAATGTAGCGACAGAAAGGGAGGCGAATGATTTTTTATTTTTTTAATTAACACACATGTATATGTAAATAACTCTTTTTACCTTATTCCTAGTATACATATATCCTTTATAATATAATGACATATATATCCTACAATGTAAAAATTAAGTATAAAAAGGACCCCAATGGAAATAAGTCACTCTGACTTTTTTGAGTTATCCTAGGTTCTCTACACATATGCTGCTATGTATGATAATGTATGTAAATGTATTTGTGTATACCTGAATAAACTTACTTACCACAAACAACAATGACTTTTGGCTATGTTTTTGAATATCTAGTATCTTGATTATTCTTTATTTGTTAAGTATAGAATAATAGTCTAAAGGTAATGTTTCTCTCAATCAAGGTCTAGTTAACATTAACGTGGTGTGGACATAATGTTAATCATAATCAAGGCAGTCATGAAATAAATATGTATGTGTAGTTTCCTTTGAATTATGATCCTACAAACCTAAAGGTCACATTTGGTGGAATCAAGGAACTTCAGACATGAAGGTCGATGTGATCGTTCGTCTTAATCAAGGTATTCGTGACATCAAGATAAACATGTGGAGTTTGATGTGAATCAAGGTACTCGTGATATTATTTATGTTACAGGAGTTGGAGAAACATTTGAATTCAGATTTTAAAAGGACCCAAAGTGAGCATGCGCTGGGGACGCCAGCCCCTGTCACCAGTCATAGAATATTTCAATTTATGTAATTTCAATAATTTTGGCTCATTATAATCATAATTTAACCATTAAACACATCAAATAAAATAAGTACAATATGGGTAAATTATATTTTGATAAGAACATAGAAACAAACCATACCACGAGTGGGGTTCGAACCCGCGATCAGAGAGCTAATAAATTAGAATTTAATGAAAGTGTAGTCAGATTTTTCCAATGTCTTTGAAAAGGAGAGGAAAAAAAAATTTCACAGTGTTTCGTTATTTTCTTTAACCTTTCAATATCCCTTGTTCCTTGCCTGTGTCTCGTCCTGAGTGATGAGAATGACAAGACTTAACATGGAAATTAATTTTGTTTTTGATCATGAAGCAATGGTGTTTTCCTTTAAAGTATTAAGGCCTGCCTGTGTTTTATAATTAATATAATAACAGTAATTAATTTTAACAACAAATTTAACATTGTTTTTTAATGGCTAAGGTATGACAAATAATTGTTGGTCAAGGACAAATATTTGTTTTCAGTAGAATAGAAATTGTTTTTTATTAAAAATGTACTCAAGGACGTAGTGTTTTGATCTGCGCATGCGCAGTAGCAGGTAGCTGGTGGGTGATGGATTAGGGAGAAGCATGGAATTTAAACAACTCTGCTGTTGCTTCCTGACTGTTTATACTTACTATAAATATATTTCCTTTGATAAATAAATACTTGTAATAGTAGAAGGTAAGGCTTTTCTCAATCAAAATTCTCGTTACATCAATGACCCCAATGACCCCGTGGCCTGGCTGGCAAAGCTGTCGCTTTATACATGGAGGTCGCGGGTTCGATTCTCAGCGGGGTATAAACATTTCGACATTACACCTGTTGTCCTGTTCACCTAGTTAGTTGACTGGTGTGAGTCGCGTCGTGGGATACAAGATTGAGGACCCCAATGGAAATTATACAGACAGTCCTCGATGACGCACTGTGTTTCTTGGGTTATCCTGGGTGGCTAACCCTCCGGGGTTAAAAATCCGAAGAAATCTTATCTTAAGGTTGCAAGTAACACTTAACATCAACCCCAATGTAGAGGTTTCTTTACATTAATCAAGGACTCAGAGGATCATAAGACATCAAGGTAATTAGAGGTCTTTCAACACAAGGTTTGTACAAAATCTCCAGATAACAAGGATTCCTGTCATAAAGATTCACATTGTTTAGGTTTCTAGACATCAAGGTACATGTAGATGATCCTCAGAATCAAGGTACTGCATAACATCAATGTACTTGTAGAGGATCTTGAAGACCAAGGTACTGCTGACCTGAACATACATCTCTAGGTTTTCCATAGAATCAGGTAATGTAGATATCCTCAGAATCAAGTACTCCTACATCAATGATACTTTAGAGGATCATGATGATCAATGTACCTGACATCATATATATATGATGTATTATGACATAGTATTATATATATAATATATTATATATAGTGAGTTTATCAACATTAAGGCACACATGTAGATGATCCTAGGAATGAAGGTCTTATTGACATCAAGGCCATGTCAGGTACTCCTGACATGTAGATAATCCTCATAATGACAGTATTCCTGACATAAAGGAACCTGTAAAATATGAATATAATCAAGATACTCCTGACAATAAGGAACATGCAAAAGATGAATGTGAACAAGGTACTCCAGACATCAAGAAACATGTAAAAAATCAATATTATTAAGGTACTCCTGACATCAAGGTTCATGTAGATTATAGTAATTGTTAAGATATCTTGACATCAAGATATGTCAAGAGAATGATTAGAATGAAGGTTATACTGACATCAAGGACATGTTGAGGTCTCTCAAAATGAAGGTACTGGTAGATCCTCAGAATTTTGTTAATCATTTCATCAAGGTATATGTCTAGATTTCTCTACATCAAGGTAGAGTATCCTTTGATCAAGGTAGATGTATAGGATTTTCACAATGAAGGTACTCCTGACATCAATGTACATAGGTACATTTAGATAATCCTCATAATGACAGTATTCCTGACATTAAAAAATTTGTAAAATAGGAATATAATCAAGGTACTCGTGACAACAAGGAACATGTAAAAGATCAATGTGAAGAAGATACTCCAGACATCAAGAAACATGTAAAAAATCAATATTATTAAGGTAGTCCTGACATCAAAGTTCATGATAATTATACTAATTGTTAAGATATCTTGACATCAAGGTCAATCTCGAAGTTTGTCAGCATCAAGTTACTCGTAGAGGATGATTAGAATGAAGGTTATACTGACATCAAGGACATGTTAAGGTCTCTCAAAATGAAGGTACAGGTAGATCCTCAGGATTTGGTTAATCATTACATCAAGGTACATGTCTAGGTTTCTGTAAATCAAGGATGAGTATTGTTTGATCAAGGTTCTACTGACATGAAGGTCATGTCGATGTTTGTCAACATCAAGGTACATATAGCAGATGAAGAGAAATAATGATTTTCTTTATTCAAAAAGTACTCAGGCAGCCAGGACAAGGAGTATATCACGGGAAGTATAAAACTTTTTTAAATATAATAGTTACCCCATAAATTAATGTAGGAAAATTTAATTTTATCAAAGAAAATTGTATTTTAATGAGAAATTAAATTAAAACATAAGGGAAAGCATCTCAAGTGGAGATTGGACATCACATTTATAATTTAAACATATTTTAATAGATAATTGAATAATAATATAGTAATTTATTATCATTTAAGTCTGAAAATGAATATTAAAAGTATAATAGGTAAATATATTATGGAATCCATTGCAGTAATTCCAGACAATCCGGGATAGAGTATAGAGAAGATCTTTGACCACTTCATGAGGAGAATAGAGTAGTCTTTATGTGATCTCATAGCTAATCCTAATTTGTTTTATGTTTTCCTAGATTCTTATTATATCATACATTAATATAGACTGTCTTATAGTATTGCAGAGTATCTTATGGTATCCTAGACTATCTTATAGTATTCCATGGTATCTAACTATGTACTATCTTATAGTATTTCCATGATGGGAAAGGATGGTGGAGGAGAAGAGATCAGATTAGTGGCCCAACCACTGTGGAGAGCAGGTGGTACTGCTGGGTGGAGGCTGTCTTCCTTTAATTTTTCTTGGAAAGGATCAAGGATCTCTCCCTCCTTACGAACAGGACATTTGGCTGCCAGAGTATGGTAATCACCACTTTTACAGTTGATGCAGATAGGAGGAGGAACGAAAGTCGTGACCTTCAGACGCACAGGTGGAACATATCTTGACATGCCTGTATACCACAAATTAGTTTATCGAAACAACCTTTACTTTTATTCTTATATAAGCACCACAAGTTACATTGGTCTGTACCGTCTTAATATAATAACACACATAAAGAGGATATATATGACACTTCCTCAGAATTAAAACACTCCACAATGTCAAATACGAGTTATAGTTTATCACTAGACTTAAGAAGAGAGTAAGCTCACCACACCAAGGGTGAGAGAAGTAAAGAAGTCTCGTAGAGCCTCTTAGGGTATGCTCAAGAGTGAGAGAACTGAAGAGTCTCTGAGGGTATGCTCACCATACCAAGGGTGAAAGAACTGAAGAGTCTCAGAAGGTAAGCTCACACGAGGGGTGAGAGAGAACTGAGTGTCTTCTTGGGTATGCTCACCACACCAAGGCGGAGTGTATGCTCACCGTACAAGGGGTGAGAGAGAACTTGCCTGAGTATCGCCTAGGTTTGATCTCTATATAGGGGAGGGAGAACAACGAGTCGCAGTACTACACCTTCACTTTAAGTCACCTACCTAAGCACATACATAACTAATATTGAGTCATATAATATTAAGAGAAAAAACTCATTTTAATATTAAAGTATGACAGGGCGTAACAAGTGACTATAAGAGAAACAAGTCCATCATGGGTGAAATGTGTTTGAATCGTTCAGGTTCAAGTTGACTAGGGTTGATGTAGTAGTAGTGGAAGACAGCCACACCATCTGAGAGAGTTTTGGTAGCCATGTTTCACGTCTAGAAACGTAATTTTGAGCATTGGGGATCTTCATTACACCTTCTAATTCAGCCCAATCGTTTAGATCTTCAATGGATTGCTTGATTTCGTTTATCAAGTCGCTTCATAAACACAGATGTTGAGAGAGCAAATCCTTGATCATCAAGGGTTTTAATAGCAGGTGGTAAAATAATTTTTTTGTTTGCTCATCGTTGATGAATGTGACAAGGCTTCGTGAAGATTTTTAATGGTTGAAGAGTCCTCCTTGATCTCGTGAATCAGGTAAAAGGTTCCCCTTCCCCAACATGGATCGTAGGGAGAGCCACAGCTGCTATGACCTGCCTGGGCAAGAGTCAGAAGCAGAATGTCACTAACATCACCAGCAGTACCACGAACAACAATGACTTTTGGCTATGTTTTTTAATATTTATTATCTTGATGATTCTGTATTTCTTAAATAAAGAATAATAGTGTAAAGGTAATTTTTCTCTCAATGAAGGTCCAGTTGATATATGATCATAATGAAGGTAGTTATGAAATCAAACGTAAAGGTCACATTTGGTAGTATCAAGGAACATGAAGGTCCATGCGATGGTTGTTTATAATCAAGGTATTCCTGACATTAAGATAAACATGTGGAGTGTTTGATGTGAATCAAGGTATTAAATGGACCCCAATGGAAATAAAATAAGTGACTTTGTCTGACTGTTTTGGGTTATCCTAGGTTCTCTACACATGCTGCTATGTATGATAATGTATGTAACTGTATTTGTGTATACCTTAGTGTTATTAATTATGTTACATGAGTTGGAGAAAAATTTGAATTTAGATTTTAAAAGGACACAAAGTGCGTATGAGCTGGGGATGCCATCACCAGTGACAGAATATTTCAATTTGTGTAATTTAAATAATTTTCGATCATTATATTCATAATTTAGCCGTTAAACACATGAAATAAAATAAGTACAATATGGGTAAAGTATATTTGGATGAGAACATATAGAGAAACAATAGCACTGGTGGGGTTCGAACCTGCAGTCCCAATTGAATGAAAGTGTAGTCAGATTTTTCCAATAGGAGAGAAAAAAATAAAATTTTCATAGTGTTTCGTCTTTTTTTATCCTTTCAATTTCAATATTCCTGGTTCCTTGCTTGTTTCTTGTCCTGAGTGATGAAAATGACAAGACTTAACGTGGAAATTATTGTGTGTTTTTCATCATGAAGCAATGGTGTTCCTTTAAAGTATTAAGGCCTGCCTGTGTGGTGGACAAATATTTGTTTTCAAGTAGAAGAGAAATTGTTTTTATTAAAAATGTACTCAAGGAGGCATTGTTTTGATCGCGCATGCGCAGTAGCAGTCTCTCAAAATGAAGATGGTTAGAATATCATCAAGGTACATGTCTAGGTTTCTCTACATCAAGATAGAGTATCCTTTAATCAAGGTTCTACTGACATGACATGAAGGCTATGTCGATGTTTCTCAACATATAGAGAATCCTCAGCAGATGAAGAGAAATACTGATTTTCTTTATTCAAAAAGTACTCAAGGAAGCAGGACATATAAATATAGATATGTTAACGTTTATACACCAATAAATATTATTGTTTGAGGAAAGTTTAATTTTTAGAAGAGAGTATATTATTAATTTAGGAGAAATGAAATATAAACATTAATTATAATAGGATTGAAAGATTTCCTTAAATGACAAGTATTGTCTTGAAACCAAGTGTAATCTGAGGCAGGAAAAGGAGGCATGCGCAGTAGCACCATCACTGGTGTGAGGCTAGGAGAGTCAGACATGGTGCCAATTATGTTATTTAAGAAAATCACTCATAAACCCGTCATTTATGTAATAAGCAAAGCTAAACAGATCTAATACAATGTGGCATTATATTGTTTTGATGATAGCAACAATACATCATTACAATTCATAAAGATAACATTATAAATAGTGTTTAAAGAATAAAGTAAGTGGCAACCACCATATAGAGGCTACCTTCCTCTCTCCCTTCATAAGAAAATGTTTTTCTCTCAAATTTTTGTGCTGTGTTGAATAATATTTGCTACCTAGTCATTATTTCATTTTAAACACTTTTAATTATAAAAAGTAAGGTTGTCAGGCCTCACAAATGATTGTTTGTCAAGGAAAATATAATTTTGACAATAAAAGAAGAGAAATATTTTATGATTGTCTTGATTCAAAAAATGTACTCAGGGAGGCAGCCAGTAAATGTGCGCATGCGCACCACTCGGCAGCATCAGGTAGCTGGTGGGTGTTGGGAGAGGCGGGAGCTGTTGACCGGTGGCCTGGTGGCTAGAACTCTCGCTTCACACACACAGGGCCGGGTTCGATTCCCAGCGGGTGGAAAATTTTGACGTGTTTCCTTACACCTGTTGTTATGTTCACCTAGCAGCAAATAGGTACCTGGGTGTTAGTCGACTGGTGTGGGTCGCATCCTGGGGGACAAGATTGAGGATCACAATGGAAATAAGACAGACAGTCCTCGATGACACACTGACTTTCTTGGGTTATCCTGGGTGGCTAACCCTCCTGGGTTAAAAATCCGAAGAAAATCTTATCTAACTGTCACTGCTGCCACCTCCAGCATTAATACCACCACCACCACCACTAACAACCTGCCCCCCACCATCAGCACCACCACACCACACCACACCATACCACCCCCCAAAAATACCACCACCATCAATACCATCACCACCACCACTCCCACCACCCCCACTACCTACCACCACCATCAAAACCCTACCCCCACCACTACCCAAAACCCCCAAAACAAAACCCCTACACCACCACAAAACCCCCTCCCTTCACCTCCAACAACACCCAAACCCCCACCATAAAAAACCCCCCAAACCCCACCACCACCACAAAAACCCCACCACCACCCCCAAATACCACACCACCACCACAAACCCCACCCTAACCATCACACCACCACTAACAAAACCCGCACCACCACTAACAAAAAACCAGCACCACCACCTACAACCACACCACACCATCACCCCAACCACACCACTACCATTTAAAACCCTCACCACCACCACTAACACAAAACCCTATCACCACCACTACCACCACCATCACCACTAAAACCATCACCATACCACCCCCACCAAAAATACCCCCAAACACAACCCCCAATACCTACCCAACCACCACCACTACCATCACCAGACCAACACCATCCCAACCACCACCACTAACACCCTCCCCACTACAACCACCATTACCACCACCATCAATACCATCACCAGTAAAACCCCCCACACCACCACCAAAAACCCTCAGCACACCCCACAAAAACATACCAAACCCCCCAAAAAAAACAACAAAAACAACAAAAAACCCCCTTTTTTTATGTTTTTAAAATTTTTCGATTATTTTTATTTTCCCAAAAAACGACTTACGTTTAAAATAACACCGTACTTTATGATGACAAACAAAAATGTAAAGAAACACGCAATGTTCTGCCTGCTGATCGACCATTTGCTGAACAAACTTTAGCTGACCAACCTTTTAAACACAAAAATTTACTTTATTTTATGTTTTAATATTTATATCTTATTTTTTCTTTATTTATTAAAAATACTGTAAATTTTACTGTATTAAAAACTGTACTACTATATGTCTACTGCTGTACTACATTGACTCTGTATTAATTACTCTGTACTTACACTTACTGTATATTACTAATATTCTGTACTACTTACTGTACTTTTACTTTCTATACGTACTACTTCTGTACTCTTACTGTACTACTATCTGTATATTTTGTACTTACTCTTACTGTACAGTACTACAATACTTAAAAACTGTCTGTATATTACTTAAACTCTGTTTTCTGTTTCTGTTTTTACTACTTAAAATTACTTCTACTATACTGTACTAATACTATACTGTACTTTCTTACTTTTCTATTTCTGTACTACTAACTGTACATTACTGTACTTTTTATTACAAATACTACTGTATATGTATTTTTACTTATTTTCTGTACTACTTAAAAGTACTACTTACTGTATCTTTAATTTACTAAAAGTTAAATGTACTATTTCTGTATACTA
>WNWK01014770.1:0-50155 GCA_009830355.1 Cherax destructor
TTTCATGCCCCTCTGAAAATTCTATCCAGACAGACTCTGTATATGTGTTATTTCAGACTTATTCCCTTTTTTATGCAACAGTTCAAGCGATCTTGGACATAGTGCCACTCCACCCCCCTTCCCGAAACTTCTGTCTACTTGGAACAATTTAAAACCCTGTATATGACATTCAGCAGGCATGTCCCTATTTTTCGTATTGAACCACGTCTCAGTTATGGCAAATACATCAATGTTACCTGCACTTGCAACTAATCTCAAATCGTCCATCTTATTCCTAGCACTACGACTATTTGTATAATACACTTTTAAAGACCCTCCTTTCTCTTTACCCTTCCTGCTCCATTCTGTTTTTCCACTATACCTATTACTGTCCTTGTTATTGTTAAGAATTTTTATATCAAAGCCTAGATCTATATTTCGACATTCAGTATTTTTCATTTCTAAACCCATACCTCTAACTAATCCTAGTTTAAAGTCCTAACAACACCCTCAACTGAGCTAGCAAGAAAATCCACACCTGCCCTGGATAAGTGAACCCCATCCCTGGCATACATGTCATTTCGGCCATAGAAGTGGTCCCAGTTGCAAATGAATGGTGCTGCATTATCCTTAGTGTTTGTCCAGCCAGCAATTGACACCAATTGCCCTGGACAGCCAT
Organism: Cherax destructor; assembly: GCA_009830355.1. NCBI lineage: Eukaryota > Metazoa > Arthropoda > Malacostraca > Decapoda > Parastacidae > Cherax > Cherax destructor. The sequence goes on from WNWK01014770.1 coordinate 659, forward strand.
TCATCTCCAACTCCTCTCCTTGGCAAAATACCACATATGACAGGGTTCCCACCCTTCCTAATTAGGATGGACATATTAAACACATTCGTTAATGGCTGACTAAGTTCCATCTTGCATTCTTTAAGCACCCTGGAAAACAACTCGTCGGGTCCCGGGGACTTATTTTGCTTCAGTTTATCTATCTGTTTGATAACCATGTCCCTCGTGACAGTAATATTAGTTAATTTGAATTCTTCAGGAACTGAATAATTGTTAATTTCTGGAATCTCGTTTAAGTCTTCTTGTGTAAAGACTGACAAAAAAGTCATTAAATAGAGAACACATTTCCAGTTCGTTATCCGTCAGCTGTCCATTCCCAATTTTCAGAGGTCCTACCTTTTCCCTCACCTTCGTCCTATACACTTGAAAGAACCCTTTTGGATTAGTCTTTGATTCATTAGCAACCTTAATCTCAGTCACGTTTAGCCTTTCTAATCCCCTTTTTTTACTTATTGACCAATATGTTTAGTTGAAAAGATAATGTTAACATCTCCTCTTTTGATGCGCCTATAAATTCCTCTTTTCTCCCCTAATAGATGTTTTAGCCTCCTGTTAAACCATTTGGGATCGTTATTATTTGACCTAAATTCTCTCCGGGGAATAAATATACTCTGTGCACGTTGTACATTAAGAAAAAAATCATAAACGCAGATCCCATCGTAATCGTTAGCTAGATTACCCCCAGTCGAGATTAGACAGGTGTTCTCTAAGTCCAATATGGTAAATTACACATATGCAACACTTGTGTATCTTTATTGAGGAAACGTTTCGCCACACAGTGGCTTCATCAGTCCATACAAAGGAGAATCGTGAAGAACAGGAGTGTGAGGTTGTCAGGCCCTCAATCTTGAGTCGATGTTTTCAGTCCATCAATCTTGAATTGGTATTCTATTCAAGATTCATGGACTGAAAATATCGACTCAAGATTGAGGGCCTGACCTCACACTCCTGTTCTTCACGATTCTCCTTTATGGACTGATGAAGCCACTGTGTGCAAACTTTCTCAATAAAAGATACCCAAGTGTTGCATATGTGTCTAATTTACCAACTCGTCGGTTCTCTGAACCATTCATTCACAAGTCCAATATAGTCGGCAGAACGAAAATCAGGAACTTTTACCGTATTATCCCTATTCTCGTACTCCCAGGTAATATTAAAAGTAATGGATTTGTGATCACTTGCGCCAAGCTCTTCAGTGATCTCCAGATTATTTACAAGGGTTTCTTTATTTGACAAGACTAGGTCAAGCAAATTATTACCTCTGGTAGGCTCCGTCACACTGCTTCAAAAAAGTCCTGAACTACTTCCATAGTCACTGGACTCCAGATTACCGGTCAAAGAAGTCCAGTCAATTTGACTAAAGTTAAAATCCCCTACATCACTAAGTTATAGTGTCTAGAAGCCCTAACAATTTCGTCCCAAAGAAGTCTCCCTCTATCGTGATCGAAGCCTGGAGGTCGGTATATTACACCTACAATCAGTTTTTCTTTACCTTCTAGAAACTACCCAAACAGATTCTGTTAATGATCCATCTATTTTTATACAGCGATTTATATTTTCTCGTACATATAATACAACTCCACCCCCTTTCCCATTATATCTATCTACATGGAACAACTTAAACCCCTGAATATGACACTCAGCAATCATATCCCGACTCTTTATATTATACCATGTTTCAGTTATTGGAATGACATCAAAGTTCCCAGCACATGCTACCAAACGTAATTCGTTAATTTTATTTCTGGCGCTTCGACAGTTAGTGTAAAATACATTGAGATGTATCTTCTTGTGAACCTTTTTCATATTCAGCTTTTGTTTTACACAAATTCTGTTACGATTATTACCCTGTGTTACTCGATTACTGTTAAGATTTATAATATCAAAGCCTGAATCAATATTTTGACCATTATTCACCATTCCTAAACCCATACCTCTAACTAATCCTAGTTTAAAGCCCTAACAATATCCTCAACTGAGCTAGAGAGAAATTCTACACCTGCCCTGGATAAGTGAACCCCATCCCTGGCATGCATGTCATTTCGGCCATAGAAGTGGTCCCAGTTGTCAATGAATGGGACTGCATTATCCTTAGTGTTTGTCCAGCCAGCAATTTATACCAATCGCTCTGGACAGCCATTCATTTCCAACACCCCTTCTTGGCAAAATGCGCCCCCCTTTCTTCCTAATTATGTCTATTGCTGTCCTGTACCTTCTAACTAAATCCTCACTTCTACGCTTGCCTACATCATTGCCTCCAGCATTGAGGCAGATAATAGGATTGATCCCATTACCGTTCATGATGTCAAGCCGGCTAACAATATCCTCCATCCCAGCCCCAGGAAAGCAAACCCTCTGTCTCTTACTCTTATCCTTCAAACAGAATGCCCTATCCATATACCTAATCTGGCTATCCCCAACAAAAACAACAATGTTTTTACCTTCCTTGGTGTCGTTCGTCGTGACATTCCCAGTAGTCGACTCACATTCATCGGGTAGCACGGAGAAGGCATTCGATGTTTCCACAGCAGTCTTTCTTCTTCATCGTTTCTAACTCTCCATTCGTTTTTTTGATCTTCAACTTCGTTCCATGAAGTCCGGCCACTGCCCAGGTTCCCTTCTTGACCTGAGGACTCACAACAGGAAGACTACTACGAATCCTCTTGTTTTCCTCCGTCAATCGCCGAATCTCGAGCTTCGCTACCCTCAATTCCTCCTTAAGCTGCTGGTAAAGTTGCTCAATGGATGGCATCTTGATTCACTTCACAGAGCAAAAGTGGTTTTTATAAATTAAACTAATCTTAATTCTTGGGAAGAGTTTCAGGTTTTCTTATGTTCCTCTTCACAGAGTCGTGCGATGTTACGCTACTGTGAGGTGTGGTCTTTGTTAGTATGATGTGACTGTGAGGTGTAGTCTTGCCCCTAGGAAGTCACGTATTATGATGAAAACTTTCTGCTTACGGAACTTGATTGCTTATATGCCAGTGGGGACCCCAAAGTGAAGCCCTCACTGGTGCATCACTCTGAAAATCCCAGTGTCCAAGAAACACAATGCGAACAAGAACAACTTGCGTGCGGCCCGGAAGGCCAACACCAAGGCACGGGTCATGAAGGCAACCTTACTGGAATGGCCCACTGGAGCGCCCGGCCCCAGTGCGAAGAAACACCTCCCGGAACAGAAACCGGGACTCAAGCGCCACCGGACAATGCCCCCGCTCACCCCCACAACCCAGAAGACCATCTGTTCGAGGACTTCAGTTCTACAAAAATGAATCTCCCGCCCCCCGACACCACCCCCCCACCCAGCCCACGGACCAGCAGGCCACCCCAACTTCAAAAAACTGCACACAAAAGCAGTGTCTCAAAAGTGCCCCGGACACTGAGCTGACCCCAAGAGAGCTCCGGAAAGACCACCCCAGCATCCCCATTGCACAGGCCCCACAGGCAAGGCCCGGGAGGGAGTGACCTCCAGGGCCCCGAACTCCGCTTGGATCGTGCTGACAAGAGGGACCCTGAAGGACCTGAGGCCGACCCCGACAACCCTGCGCCTATTGTGGAAGACACCGTGGCACTGGGGAACAGCCCGGGGCCGGAGGCGAGCGGCGAGGACGCGGAAGAGCCGGCGGAGGAGCACAGGGCAGACCCAACCACCGAAGAGCCGCAAGAGCCCCACCAGGAACAGCACCAGACAACAGCAGAGGAAATTGATTCACAGGAGGAGGAGGAGGATGGACAGGGTGAGGTAGTAACAGCCTGGTTGATCAGGCTTTGATCCAACATGAGGCCTGGTCACTGACTGGGCTCCAGGTATGTGCAGACACCCGCTGAAAAACCACCCCGAGCAAGCCCAAACAAACCACATCCGCAACCCTGTCCCACCCCAGGAAAATGCTAGAGGCGCCAGAAACAGAGCACTCCCGACAGCTACCTCCCCAGACAGGGGTCCAGCGACTCCCAAGCTGGTCCCAGCGGCACCAAAAGAAAAAGCAGGGAAGCAACCCCAGACAAGGACCTGCCACCTGAAGTCCCCATGGAGGAGACTCCCCCCCCCCCCACATACCAACCCGTCCCTCCCCACCCCCAGACGCCAGCAACTCTCCTCAAAAGCAAGCAAATGTTATTTTAAATGTTTAACTATAAATTTATGTATTTATAATTGTTTTGTGTATGTAAAACTATAGTTAATCTTCACAAAATTAATTTTTTGTGAATATTTTTGGGTGTCTGGAATGGACTAACTGCATCTACACCACCTCCCACGGGAAACAAGGTTATGACTTTCGAACAACTCGAGTTAAGGTCCAGCTCCTGGAACGGACCATGACCGAAAGTCGAGGGTCCACTGTACAGCGGACCCCCACCCAACGAGCAAACTTCACTCCAGAAGCCTGCCCAAGTGCCACCACAGAACGAATCTACTTCCCCAAGAAATAATGCCACGTAGGCTAGTCCATTTCAGACCCCCAAAAATACACCCCCACAAGCACCCACAACATCACACTCACACAATTGTACGATTTACGGGGTGCTCATTAGGCAGGGGCCCACTGTATACAGTGGTACCCCGGTTTACGATGGTCCCCAAACTCACCCTTTTATGTAAGTTTATTTTAAATGCTTTTGTAAGTGTAATTTGGGGTCTAAAGGACTAGTCTATTTTACAACATTTCTTAAGGAGATAAATTCGTTTGGTAATGGCACTGAACAGCATTCTGAATGAAAAATATCAAACCGGGGTACCACTGTATATATAGTATACAGTGGACCCCCGGATTATGTACTGCTCCAAACTCGAACAACCATGCAAGTGCACTTCTGCAAGTGCCCCCGTAAGTGCACTTCTTTGGGGGCCTAAAAGGACCAATCCAATTCACATCATTCCCCCATGGGAACAAATTCGCCCGGCAACGGCACCCGAACAGCATTCTGGAACAAAATAATGACGCAATCCGGGGGTCCACTGTACAGTGGGTCCCCGAGTCTCGGTCATACCCCACTCCAGAAGGCCGCCCAAGCGCCACCACCGAACGAACCCGCTCCCTTAAACCGCAAACGGTCCAAACGTGCGCGCACACGCTAGCACTGCCACTGCCCCAAACATATATTTACGTTTTGTACAAGAATGGTATACTTATCGCCCCCATAACACTTCAATACCCGTCTGCACCCGCACCGCATCAAAATGCTCATGTATACCCCGAATCCTCTCCAAGTCGTCAATTTCGTCCACCGGTTACACCCCCGACATAGCCCCCCTCCCATGGCAGCTCTTCAACCTATCTTCATAGTAATTAGTTAACCCATATTTCATATTCATCCTTTTACCCTCCCACACACAACTTACACATCTTCGGTTTTGTGACCCCCATCCCACCAAATCACCACAGCCACCGCCCTCCTGCCCCCATCACTCAATCTCCCACAAAACTCATCGAAACTCCCCACTGCCTCATCAGTTAAGACCCGAGTATTCAATTTTAAATGAGCCAATGACTCCCATCTCCCCTCTGCAATCCGATGATCTGAATATGCCACTGTGACAGTACTCACACTAATTGCACATGCAACATTACATAAATTCTATCCAAATGTGCCCCATACCCCTTCCTCACAAAAATATTATCTGGCACCATCCCTTCCCCTGTCACTCACATCACTAAATTGTACATCCCTGATTATTTCATTCAGAACTGGTGCATAGTGTCCAGCCTTCCTCAGTACCATGTCACCCCGCCTAATACCACAATTCCAATCGCCCCCCCCCCCACTATTGCCAAAGACAGTAAGAGCCTACGAAAATATACCAAATCCTCTCATTCATTCTTCACTCACACGTACCCATCAGCCGGTGCATACACACGAAGAGGCGGGGCCAGGAGCTGAGTCTCGACCCCTGCAACCACTATTAGGTGAGTACAATTAGGCGAGTACATGTTCAGCCATTCAACGTCCATCCACTCAAAGGAGCCTCCCATCCATTCGATTTTCACTCCTTAGCAAAACACAGGCTTTCCTTCCTTACCAATATCGCCACTCCTCCTTTTAAATGCACTGACGGTGTTGCAAACACAACATACCCAGGCTCCTCCAACACAACCCTCTTTAATAATGTGCTTTTGCACAAACGCTACTTCCACATGATACCTGTACAGAAAAGCCCAAAACCATTCATGCTTAATTTCCACAACCAAACCATTTGCATTTATGGTCATACACCGAAGTCCTGTGTCCTAAAAGTGCCATCCACACTGATAACCGTACTTTTCACATGCCCACCCTTGCCGGTGATAGTACCTTTACCTTGCTCATCAATCTCAGCATCCGCCCGATCTTGAACCACCTGCTTTTTCTGCCACCCACTTACAGCACTCGTGACCACTTCCACCCAAGCCTTTTTTCCAGGCGTCAGCACCTCATCAGAATCCGACACTGCGGCTGCTTTATTCCTCATTCGAATGTCTTCTGCATTGTACATCTGCTCCTCTTCACTATGGACCTCCACATCCATGCTCCTCAAAACATCACTTGCTATCCCGATGTCCATGCCACGCTCCAAGCTGACGTCTTGTACGTCCACCTCCACCTCATGACAACCTGCAAACCATCCACATGCACCTCAGACGAATCCAAGTCCCTGGGTGGGAGCATATTCATCAATGCTGTCTCCAATACCACATCAATCGCCACTTCTGCTTCGTCTGCTCTGCCCTCCTCACGACCCTGCTTCACCACCAACTGTCCATCTGCCTTGTCAGGCGACAGAACCTCATGCTGCACACCTGTCGATGCTGCTCTTTCCTCACTCCACAGCCATCCACGCCCACCATGCATTGCCCATTCGTGCTCCACTTTCCTTCATCTTGCCACCACAGTGCGTTCCAAGATACTGCCCTCTTCTACCACACCCCATAATTTGAGTCTTGAAGTCCTCCAGGAACACAAGATGGCACAGGGTGGCACAGAAATTTTGAGGGAGAAAGTAACCTCCAACAATCTAGTTTTGACACCAGATGCCCACTTCCCTTGTTGCGCCACAAGAACTACTCCATACTTGTCGAAAACTTGCTGTAAATCAGTTTCATTGGCCTCAAAAGAAATGTTCCGTAGTTTAATCCATGTGTATTTTTTCTTTTTTTGACAGTCGTTCCTCGCCTGCACCTCATGATTCACATTGATGCTTACATCCTGAAACTGGTCAATCAGAGCCTCGTATACTTGTTATAACAGCTTCACAAACACTCGGAAACTGCCATTCAGGGCTACACCATATAAATCTTCATCAGTAATCCCATACATATCTCGTATAATGGTAGGGAGCAGCACATGCGGCATTTCTGGTGTGATGCTCCCATGTAGGAGCTCTATTCCCAGTGCACTCGTGCACACTTCAAAACATTGTTGCACCACCAAACACTCAAGCCAGGCTGGAGAGAGGCGCGCCACGCGCGTGCACCCACTCTGCCGACCAAGCAGTGAACGTATTTAGTCTTTTTTGGGTTGCTGCCTACCACTCAAGTCGTCCGTTAGACTCTCAGTATACGTCTTTCTGCTTCTTTTCTCATGAATGTCTTCTCTTTGGGAATTCTGCCCTTATCAGTCTGTCCTTCAGGGAGGCGTCCTTTTTCCAGGCTAACATAGGCGGCTCCTTGGGTAGATGTTTAGCCCATGAAGCTCCCTCAAATTCTCGTCCTATCCAGTCCCACAAGCTCTAGTTCCGTTCTAAAGATCTTTGGGAGGGGTCTGTCGAACAGAAGGATATTCCTTCCGTTTCCCGTTTTTTTGTTAATCCTCAGGAGTTGCTGTCTGTTTTATTTTCTCTTCAGCTGATCTTAGCACCCCTTCTGGATATCCTCGCAGCTCGAAAAACATCCACATGTCCTTCAGAGCCTTCTCGTATTCTTCTTTCTCACTGCAGATCCTTTTTATCCTTAGGGCTAAGAAGTAAGGCAGTGATTGTTTCAGGGATCGTGGGTGTGATGAATCCCACAAGAGGTACTGGTGGGCATTCCCCTGTTTGTAATAAACCTTAGTTTGCAGTTCCCTTTCATCGTTTAGATAAACCATAGTGTCAAGGAATGGCAGTTCCTTATGGTGGTGTTCTGCCGTGAAGTTCAGGGATGGGTGTCTTCTGTTTGCCCAATCTTTCAGTTTTTGGATGTTTTTTTCGCCTCCTTTTACTAGGCAAAATATGTCATCTATGTATCTGTTGTATGAGATTAGGCCTAGATATTCCATGTCCAGGTCCTCCTCCAATACAACGTGAACAAAAATCTCTGCAATGGCTAACGAGACAGATGCTCCTATTGCAGTTCCTGTTTTCTGCCTGTAGGTTACTTTGTTAAATTTCAATATCGTGTCTCCCATTACATGTTCAATACATTTTTCTATCAGTTTTTCTCCTGGTGGCTTTTTTTATCCCCATTTGGTATATTTTTCCTCTGATTCTTTCTATATTCTGTTTGTAAAAGCCTGCCACTATTTTGGCTGCTTCTTTTTGTGGTATTGAGGGATACAGTGCCTCAATGTCTAGTGAGACTAACCTGATATCCTCCGTAGTTTTGCCTAATAATCTTTTTAGATCTTCTATGATATTTAGAAAGTGTGTCGTATCCCTTATTCTATCGACCAGTAGTTCTACTAATGGCATCAGTATCGCCGTAAGTATTTTATCCACTGGCCTTGTCGGTGCCATGCACCCTGACAATACGGGCCTTGTTTTAAATGTTCCCGTCTCTTGATCTCTCTCCTTGTGTGTCTTAGGTAGGAAATACATATGTGGGATCTTTGATTTGAATTTAAGGAAGGAGTCTCTCAAGGCTACACTCATTGTACCCTTCTCCCCTTCGTTGTTGTATATTTCCATTATTAATTCTTTTCCTGTCTTGTATCTCTTTTAGTAACAATTTTGGCTTATCTATTTCTTCATACGTTTCTCTATTATTTACGTGTTTTTCCCCCGCTTTTATATAATTTTCTGTTTTAAATACTACTATTTCCGATCCTTTATCTGAGTCACTGATTACCATATCAGTTCTTTTTTCCAGTCCGTCCAGACTGTTTCTCTTTCTGTTTAAGGTTAGGTCTAGTTCTATAGTTTCTCATTTCTCTTTTCATATTTTTTTTCATGTTTTCTATGTTTTTTCTTAGTCCTGGCATTTTCATAGACGCTGTGTTTGCCAAGTATGGGGGTTTCATATACTTTTCTGATGTCAGTGGTAATGTTTTTCTTCCACCTTTTACACCCATCATATCCATATTCCACGCTTTCTCAGTCATTGTTAATCTGATTTTCTAGTTCATCTAGAGTTTTATTCATATCTTTCTCTATTTTATTTCTCTTTGGGGGCCCCGGCACGAAGGATAGTCCCTTGCTTAGTACTCTACTTTCTAGTGCTGTTAAGGGTACTTCCGAAACCACTAGTTTCTCCAGTTGTTCTCTTTTCCCCATCTGCCTTCGTTGTACTGTTTATCTCCTTGTCCTTGACTCGGGTAGTAATTCTTCCACCCCTGTCCCTGACTTGGGTAGTGATTTTTCTTCCAGGGGGGTGGTGGTCTCTCCTGGTTTCTCCAGTATTCTCCCCCCCCTCTCTTCTCGAAAAAAATCTTCTCTCCCTCATTTTTATTTCTGTATCCGTAATTATTGTATGGCTTGAAATATCGTGGCCCGTACTCTGTCCCCTTCATACTTGGAAATAAATGGTATAAAATACCGACACAATGGAAAAAATACACATAAGCAGTATAATGTGATCCTTTATTGACAACGTTTCGCCCACGCAGTGGGCTTTATCGAGTCCAGGTAGATCTGTCTGTGACTCGATAAAGCCCACTGCGTGGGCGAAACGTTGTCAATAAAGGATCACATTATACTGCTTATGTGTTTATTTTTCCCCTTCATGCTTATTTCTGTACCCATAGTTAGTGTACGGTTTGAAGTATCCTGGTTTATAGTTGTTATCTTCCTGGCGGTTGATATCTAGGGTTTGCTTTCCTGGAGTCAGGAAATGTAAAGGCTGGCATATTGTTGAGACGAAATAGTTCATTTATGGAGGCGGTGAAGGTGCCAGGGTTGGCTGCATTGGCTAGATAAGCGTACAACATACAATTCAACATCTTTGAAGGAGCCGCTTCAGGAAGTGGGTATCAATCTGCAGTTCAGTGATGGTGGCGAATGTCGGTGATTTCTGGTTGTTCTCATCTTTTATTTTCTGAGAGTACTTCTTTCGTAGAGGACATTTTCCTGCAAGGGTATGATGAGCACCCTTGCAGTTGAGGCAGGTAGGAATGGTAATGGTGGTGGAAAATTCTGTGGAGTTATGGCCGTCCTTTCCACAATTGGTACAGTACTTTCTTTTCAGGGGACAGTCAGGCGTCGAGTGGTGGTACGAATAGCAGGTCCAGCATGGAGAGACAAGCAAAACGCTCTGGCTCGATGTCTGGGATGGATGTGGTAGTAAAAGATGGCTGGGTTTGTTTTGTTTCTGCCTGCAGTCCAAATGTTCCGGGATCCTTTCTTTTCTTGGGAAATTCTGCTCTAACCAGCTTGTCTCAGGAAACTGTCCTTCCATGCCAACATCGCGGGTGTTAGATGGAAGAATTCCTCCCAGGAGGCTTCTCCAAATTCCTGCTTGATCCAGCTCCACATCTCCTGTAGTTCTGTTTTGTAGAGTTTGGGGAGTTGTTGCCTGTATAGACTTGGTAGCACATTTCTGGGATCGTTATTTCTTTTTGCTGGAATTAGTAATTGTTGCCTGGTAGTTTTTCTTCCGCTTTCCTTAGACATTCTTCTGGATAGTTCCTTAGCCTGAAAAATTCCCACATCTCTTTCAAAGAGTTTGCCAATTTGTCTTCACTACAGATTTTCTATACCCTTAGAGCTAGGGAATAGGGTAAGGATTGTCTTAAGCGATCGAGGATGTGAGGATTGCCAGAGCAGGTATTGATGTGCATTACCTGGTTTGTAGTAGGTCTTGCTATGAAGTTCACTCTAGTTGTTAAGGTAAACCACTGTGTCAAGAAATGAGAGTTCAGTGTTCTGTTCAGAAGTAAATCTTAGTGAGGGATGAGCCTTGTTCGCCCATGTCTTAAGTTTTCAACTGTTTCCTCTCCCTCTTGCACTATATAATATCTTTATTTACTACCAGTACATGTACAAGGTATACAGACCATAGCTGACAGCAATGACATACTACTATATAGAAAGCCGTTTGTTATGCTGCTCATTTCCCACAAATTAGGTCAGTTTTGTCCCAGGATGCCACCCACACCAGTAGACTAACACCCAGGTACCCATTTCACTGATGGGTGAACATAGACAACCGGTGTAAGGAAACACGTCCGATGGTTCCACCTTTTAGCCGGGAATCTAACCCGGACCCTCAACTCCAACACAATGGACGATGGAAATAAATGGTATAAAATACCGACACAATGGAAAAATAAACACATAAGCAGTATAATGTGATCCTTTATTGACAACGTTTCGCCCACGCAGTGGGCTTTATCGAGTCACAGACAGATCTACCTGGAAAATGAGCAACATGGAGATATATATAGGGTACAGTCAGGTGGAGAATGCTGGGTCAGGTGGAGAAAGCTGCATGTGAGTCTTAAAAGTAGTGTGATAGTTGAAAACATAGTGTGACTTAAAGGACCTGCAGTGTACCATTCTTGAGTTCTAGGTGGGATAGCGTTGAAGAAGTTTCTTGGCAATAGGTTCAGCTATGTTGTGAAGCCGTTGTTCTGGTTGAAGTTGTTGGATATACAGATGAGTGATGATTCTAGATTCTTCGGTATTGCGTGTTGTCTTCTCTGGCGATGAGTCTTGCGTTTCTGTAGTTGATTAAATGGTTGTGTAAATTTCGGTGTTGAACACAGGCATTTCTTGAGTCGTCAGATCTGCCTGCGTACTGGTGTTCTGAAATGCGTGTTTGTAGGTCTCTGGATGTTTCGCCAACGTATAATTTGCTGCAGCCATTACAAGGGATTGTGTATACCCCTGCCGTGGATTGAAGCTTTTCCTGTCTGTTACTGGTAATGTCCTTAATGGTGGTGGATGTGGAGGTGGATACTCGGAATGAGGTCTTAGAAAAATGTTGGAAACTTGTTTGGAAATGGAGTTGGTGGGAAGGACTATGTATCTCTTCTCAGCAGTGTCTTCTCTGGGTGTGTTGAAGATGTTTAATGCCCGTCGTCTGCAGTCTCTAATGAAGTGACGAGGATAGTGAAGTTTAGAAAAACTTGTTCAATGAGGAGCATTCTTCTTCAAGGAACTCACTGCTGCAGATTCTGAGTGCGCGCAGGAAAAAGCCTATAATTACACCACGTTTAATTTTGGTGTCGTGGTGAGAGTAGAAGTGGAGAAGATCGTGTTGATTGGTAGGTTTTCGATAGACTTTAAAACGAAGTTCATGGTCAGCTTTGCAGAGAAGAACATCAAGGAAAGGAAGAGTGTTGTCGACTTCTTCTTCTAGTGTAAACTGGATTGATGGTTCAACCTGGTTGAGTTCGTGTTGGAGAGCTTGAACGTTGAAGCGTCTGGGAGTTATGAAGAGAATGTCGTCAACATAACGAAGCCAGGTGACAGAAGAGGGAACACTCTTCCTTTCCTTGATGTTCTTCTCTGCAAAGCTGACCATGAACTTCGTTTTAAAGTCTATCGAAAACCTACCAATCAACACGATCTCTCCACTTTACTCTCACCACGACACCAAATTAAACGTGGTGTAATTATAGGCTTTTTCCTGCGCGCACTCAGAATCTGCAGCAGTGAGTTCCTTGAAGAAGAATGCTCCTCATTGAACAAGTTTTTCTAAACTTCACTATCCTCGTCACTTCATTAGAGACTGCAGACGACGGCATTAAACATCTTCAACACACCCAGAGAAGACACTGCTGAGAAGAGATACATAGTCCTTCCACCAACTCCATTTCCAAACAAGTTTCCAACATTTTTCTAAGACCTCATTCCAGTATCCACCTCCCCATCCACCACCATTAGGACATTACCAGTAACAGACAGGAAAAGCTTCAATCACGGCAGGTATACAACCCTTGTATGGCTGCAGCAAATTATACGTTGGCAACATCCAGAGACCTACAAACACGCATTTCAGAACACCAGAGCAGGCAGATCGACGACTCAAGAAATGCCTGTGTTCAACACCGAAATTTAACAACCATTTAATCAACTACAGAAACGCAAGACTATCGCCAGAGAAGACAACACGCAATACCGAAGAATCTAGATCATCCTCATCTGTATATCCAACAACTTCACCAGAACAAGGCTCTCAACATGCTGAACCATTGCCAAGAAACTTCTTCAACGCTATCCACCTAGAACTCAGAATGGTACACTGCAGGTCCTTAAGTCACACTATGTTTTCAACTATCACACTACTTTTAAGACTCACATGCAGCTTTCTCCACCTGACCCAGCATTCTCCACCTGACTGTACCTATATATATCTCCATGTTGCTCATTTTCCAGGTAGATCTGTCTGTGACTCGATAAAGCCACTGCGTGGGCAACGTTGTCAATAAAGGATCACATTATACTGCTTATGTGTTTATTTTTCCACAATGGACGAAAATTTCGGCCACTGCCACACTGAGGCCCCTATAGCTGTGCCGGTATTTTGCCTGTATGTTGTCCCATTAAATTTCAAAATCGTATCTTCCATAATGTGAAAGAGTGATTTCTCTCTCAGATCCTTTTTCGGTGTTTTTTTTAATTCCCAGCACAAAGTTTCCCTCTGATTTTCTCCAGGTTATCTTGATAAAACTGCTACTATCTTGGATGGCTCAACTTGCGGTATTGAAGGATATAAGGATACTATATCCAGTGAAACTAATCTTAAATCTCTTGGTGCTTTTCCTATTATCTTTGTTTTCGTCTATTATATTTATAGTGCGTAGTGTCTTTAATCCTATCTGGAAGCAAGTCCAGTAGCGGCATAAGAATCGTGTATTATTTTATCAACCTGTCTGGTGGGTGCTGGTCCTTTTCCTTATGGTTTTTAGGTAGGAAATACATATTGGATATCTTAGACTTGAATGCTAAGAAAGAATCCCGGAGAGCAGCTGTCAGTCCCTTTATCCCCCGAATTATTATTATATTTCCAGAACCAAATGTCGTCCATCAGTTTAGAAGCTTCATGATCGTCAGTACAGACGACAATGGAAGAGTCTTTCAGCGAGTGGATAGCTGTAAATTTAACTTGCAGGCAGGTCTTTATAGCGGCAGCATGGGCAAGCTTTATAGTCACTGATTACTCCACTGGTAGGCTTGATCTTTACACGATGGACAAGCATCGTCAAAGAGTAGAGGCGCTTGGGTGTGTGGGTGTTTTCACCTATATTGTCACACTTAAACACACATTTGCCCCCAAACTACCCACCAGCAGTTCAAGCCCCTTTTAAAACCCTATCATACCTCCCAATAATTCCCTAACTCAAATTCCTATAAGCTTCCGAAAAGGTGTCCTCCCAATAATTCCCATATAACATACGATTCCTACACTTGGTACGGTACATACAAGCAGCCATTGCTCGAACCCTTTCCGCAATGCCCACTTCCCTCAGTTTCCACGACACACACACAGTCCACACTCAAATGGGACATTCTTAACACGAACCCACGTGTAAGTTCGTGACACATCCTTCAGGCGGACTTGTAGGCCTGCATGCATGGTATACACTATCTTGATGATAAACAATCCTCTCGTACACCTCCGCAGTCAGAAGTTTCACGAAGACCCTGTTGATCTCATTCAATGCTACGCCGTACAAGTCCACTGTGTCAATACCAAATACGTCTCTCAGAATAGTAGTTAAGACGGTCCCTGCCTAGTATGGGCCAACAGGCCTGCTGCAGTGTTCCTCCTTTATGTTCTTATGTAGCACTCCCGTCACTAAGTCTATGCAGACAGTGTTCAGTCGTTGTCTTCCGGCTGCCGCCATGTTGACTTAAACACCAAACTGTCGCCCTGACTTGATGGGTTTGAGGTGCAGTGCTTCTGTAGTTGATTAAATGGTTGTGTGAATTTCGGTGTTGAACACAGGCATTCCATAAATCGTCAGATCTGCCTTCATACTGGTGTTCTGAAATACATGTTTGGAGGTCTCTGGATGTTTCGCCACTTATCTGTATATCCAACAACTTCAACCATAACAATGGCTTCTACAACATAGCTGAACCTATTGCTAAAACTTTTTCATCGCTTTCCCACATAGAACTTAAGAATGGAACACTGCAGGTCTACCCATATACTGTTCGTGGGTTGGTTTTGACATGGACCTGCCAAGGATGCCAGTGCCAGTTGGAGTGTTTCTCCTTTCTTACGTTCTTATACTTGTCCAATCTCTTTTTATGTTACCCAAGGTTTTAACTATCATCCTACTTTGAAGACTATCACATGCAGCATTCTCCACCTGACTAAATCCTATAAATATTCTTGTATCTTTTATCCAGATAGATCTATTTGTGACTCGATAAAGCCCACTGCGAGGGCGAAACTAAATAAACAATATCGAATTCTTTATCGTGATCAACAGCCTCAAAAGCTTTACCGAAGAAAGTTAATAAATTAGTTAGGCAGGAACGGCCCCTCGTGAATCCATGCTGGTATCATTAATCAAATTGTTTATCCAGATGGCTTCTTATAAAATCAGCTGTAATTGACTAGTAATTTGCCTACAATTGAGGTCAGGCTTATTGGGCGGTAATTTGACGGTAGTGACTTATCCCCTGCTTTAAAAATAGGAATTACATGAGCCATCTTCCACATATCAGACACTACATCTGTTTGAAGAGATAAATTATAAATGTTAGTTAATGGTTCAAAGTTCCATTTTGCATTCCTGAAGAACCCGTGCAAAGTTCATCAGGACCCAGCGATTTATTTTGTTTCAGTCGGTCTAGTTGTTTCATAACCATTTCGCTAGTGACTGTGATATTACATAATTTATCTTCAGGGCCACTATAAAAATCTCTCATGAATAAATAGAGCATTAGAATCTTGTCCAGTTCTAATGCTATATTTGTTTTAATCTTAGTTAAAGATGTTTACCAGTTTGACCGAAATAAACTTTATCACATATTTTACAAGGAAGCTTAGACATCCGTCAGCATTTTGAGGAATTTTTTTTTTTTTTTTTTTTACTGAATCAAGATTTTTAAATACAACTTTGACATTAAGTCTCAAGAAGGGAAGTCATATCTACCAAGTTTTCATGGTAAGGGAGAACCAACATTTTTAGTTAAATAAGGTTGGTTGTCTATTTTTGGATTGTAAAAAGTATTTCTAGCTATTTTAAATGATTTATCAACTAAATTTCATGGGTATTTTAGGCTATTAAGAGAGTTGCTGGTCTCGGCAGTAGTCTCTTGGCTCTCCTCGAATTCAACTTCGCCCCATTCGTTCCAACCAGCGTCCAATCGTTGGTCTAATTATCACTCGGCTCTTTTTCGACGACGTTGTTCCAGGGATAATCTCTGGACACAACTTTCAACCGTTGAATCTCTTCTAGCTTCGTCTAACTGCCTTAACCTGAAGATAGTTGCTCAGTCAAGGCAATACATCTCAGTTAGCCAAGAATGGAGAGCTCACTAGGCACATTTTCACAGGATACATCAAGGACCAGCAAATCTACTACAGTAGGTTTTTGGCACCTGTACATAAGAATGGAGGAACATTGCAGTAGCCTACTGGCCCATGCATTCACACTGAGAATTTACGTCTATCTGCTGTGCATCTTAATTTCAAGATTACCATTCACTGGAGCTAGACTAAAACCAACACGATCTGTTGGTCTACCTTGATGATTGGTGTCAAGTTGCCTCGATTAATAACTACCCATTTTATTTCCTAGCAGCGTGACAAAGTATCCTCCATCTGAATACTTGCGTTACACAACTCGATCTAGTTACCACAGCCCAGTCCACGACCCGAATGAACTGGGAGGCAACTATTGACCTTTAATTTATCAAGGTCGAAAATGTAACTTTGGTTCAAATATTACACATTCTAGCTTTCTTAATGTCCTTGAATGTGAAGTCGTTCAGCAATAGTCCATAGCCGATCCTGACCTTGAAAAAATACCTCCATAAATGAGAATGGTATAAGCGATTGAGGTTCCAAATAGGAAGCTAATATAAAAAAAAAAAAAAAAAGCTGCGACAAACGCCATTTTTAATGTATATAAAATTTTCTTATTGACGGGTTATATGTCAGTGGTATTAAATACCAACAAGACAACGAATTACACATGTGCAACGTCTGGGTATCTTTATTGTAGACGTTTCGCCCTCCAGTGGCTTTCATCAGTAAAATACATGAAAATATAAATATATACAGCTAAAAGTGGAAGATGAGGAATTAATCCTTCAGCCTAGTAAATGGTGAGCACCGTAGTCTACAGCGACAACACCTTTGTCCTATAACTCCAGTATACAAGTACCAGTCTTCCTGCCTGTGCTGATCGATACATCCCAGACTGGACATGTCACTGGCACTCGGGCTACGACTCGGATGACAGGAATGACTCAGGATTCATAACGTCGTACTAGCGAGAACACCAGCCCTGAGATACCAGATATTTAACCCTGACTCCCTGCACTAGTATCCTTGCTTCTCTGTGTGAGTGGGGAAGGTAGCAGACAAGTCTGTTGAGCTGGAGACTACTCGCCGTCGACACTCCTTCAGGAGCTACTGCCGGGTCACTGCATGGAGACCCGGGCTACGATCCGTCCTGGCAAACCATGCATGAACCTGCCTGTGCTTCAGATTCTTCAGTCGTAAGTGCTCACCTAGGCTTAGGGACTGATTACCCCATCTTCTATATCGTGTATGTATTTGTCCATGGAAAATACACACAAGCAGTATAATGTGATCCTTTATTGACAACGTTTCGCCCACAGTGGGCTTTATCGAGTCACAAACAGATCTACCTGTGTGTAAGGTAAGCGAGTATTTATATAATGGAGTCAAGGGGAGAATGCTGGGTAGGTTGGATCTGGTAGGTTGGCTGTCCTTATCACACCCAACCTACCCAGCATTCTCCACCTGACATCCTATAAATACTCGCGTACCTTGATAAAGCCCACTGTGTGGGCGAAACTTTGTCAATAAAGGATCACATTATACTGCTTATGTGTTTATTTTTCCATTGTCTGTATTTTATACCATTTCCATTTATTTGTCATGCATTATATTAATAGCCATTTGAAGGCTAACTTCAGTAGATACCCACATGCTGCACATGTCTAATTCATCATATTTATTGAAGTTTCGGATGTTCCTTCATAAATATCTCAAATATATTGCAATAAAATAATTCTAATAGATGGGAAAAAAATCCGAAAATCAATTGAATAAATTTTAAATATCCATTAAAGATGGTGTTTGTCGCAGCTTTGGTCCCGAGTCATTAAAGCTAAAACCTTGAGTACCTTTAAAAATAGGTTAGGAAAGTATATGGCAGGGTATGGGTTTTTGCTTGAACCAGTATGCCTGCAGCACTGCTTTCACAGGCTTTTGTGACTTGGACCTGCCTAGCATGGGCCAGTAGGCCTGTTACAGTTCATGCTCTTAGAATGCTAAACAGGAGGTCAGGCGAGCTGACCTGACTCTCGCCAAACTTGGGTGTACCATCCAATATACACCAGTTTTATAATACCTGGAATATACCTGAAGGGGGTTTCGGGGTCAACGCCCCTGCTGCCCGGACCGTGACCAAGCCTCGCAATGGATCAGGGCCTGATCATCAGGGCCGTTACTGTTGGCGTCCACCGGGGCCGTTACTGCTGGCCTCCACCGGGGCCCGTTCTGCTGGCCTCCACCGGGCCGTTCTGCTGGCCTCCACCGGGGCCCGTTACTGCTGGCCTCCACCGGGGCCCGTTACTGCTGGCCTCCACCGGCGCCCGTTACTGCTGGCCTCCACCGGCGCCTGTTACTGCTGGCCTCCACCGGCGCCCGTTACTGCTGGCCTCCACCGGCGCCTGTTACTGCTGGCCTCCACCGGGGCCCGTTCCTGCTGGCCTCCACCGGGCCCGTTCCTGCTGGCCTCCACCGGGGCCCGTTCCTGCTGGCCTCCACCGGGGCCCGTTCCTGCTGGCCTCCACCGGGCCCGTTCCTGCTGGCCTCCACCGGGGCCCGTTCCTGCTGGCCTCCACCGGGGCCCGTTCCTGCTGGCCTCCACCGGGGCCCGTTCCTGCTGGCCTCCACCGGGGCCCGTTCCTGCTGGCCTCCACCGGGGCCCGTTCCTGCTGGCCTCCACCGGGGCCCGTTCCTGCTGGCCTCCACCGGGGCCCGTTCCTGCTGGCCTCCACCGGGGCCCGTTCCTGCTGGCCTCCACCGGGGCCCGTTCCTGCTGGCCTCCACCGGGGCCCGTTCCCGCTGGCCTCCACCGGGGCCCGTTCCTGCTGGCCTCCACCGGGGCCCGTTCCTGCTGGCCTCCACCGGGGCCCGTTCCTGCTGGCCTCCACCGGGGCCCGTTCCTGCTGGCCTCCACCGGGGCCCGTTCCTGCTGGCCTCCACCGGGGCCCGTTCCTGCTGGCCTCCACCGGGGCCCGTTCCTGCTGGCCTCCACCGGGGCCCGTTCCTGCTGGCCTCCACCGGGGCCCGTTCCTGCTGGCCTCCACCGGGGCCCGTTCCTGCTGGCCTCCACCGGGGCCCGTTCCTGCTGGCCTCCACCGGGGCCCGTTCCTGCTGGCCTCCACCGGGGCCCGTTCCTGCTGGCCTCCACCGGGGCCCGTTCCTGCTGGCCTCCACCGGGGCCCGTTCCTGCTGGCTCCACCGGGGCCCGTTCCTGCTGGCCTCCACCGGGGCCCGTTCCTGCTGGCCTCCACCGGGGCCCGTTCCTGCTGGCCTCCACCGGGGCCGTTCCTGTGTCCCTGGCCTCGGCCTCCACCGGGGCCCGTTACTGCCGGCCTCCACCGGGGCCCGTTACTGCCGGCCTCCACCGGGGCCCGTTACTGCCGGCCTCCACCGGGGCCCGTTACTGCCGGCCTCCACCGGGGCCCGTTCCTGCTGGCCTCCACCGGGGCCCGTTCCTGCTGGCCTCCACCGGGGCCCGTTCCTGCTGGCCTCCACCGGGGCCAGTAACACCATAGCCCAGCTGGTCAGGTACTGACTTTAGGTGCCAGTCCAGCTCCCTGTTTGATAGCCAGGGGTCTAATGGTAATCCCCTTTATGTATGCTGGGAGGCTGTTAAAAAGCCCCGTGTATGCAGCGAACGAGGTCCCAGGACCGAAACTGTTTCTATAATGAAACAAGTTTGCTCAGATCTTCAACCACAACTTTATGGTATTGCATTCCAGGTTTTCCCCCCATAATTCCTGGAGGTTTCATCCATTCAGCGGTCATGGAGGATCATTAGGGCATAGGGAAACAAGAGGTGAAGACGGGTTGGGAAAGTGTTGTCTGGCGTCTACCTTGATTTGTTGTCCTCTCCTTCCAGGGAACATGGCACTCTTGTACAGCAATTAACCAGGCCAGATTACCAATAGATCCCTGGCTGTCTTAGAGGGAGGTGGACAGGTACCTGACGTCGGTACGTGACCAGCCGGGCTGTGGTTCGTACGTTGGTTCGTGTGTATCCGGCAGTAACAACCTGGTTGATGAGGTCCTGATCCACGGCGAGGCCTGGTCATGTACCGGGCCTTGGGGCGTTGACTATCTGAACACCCTCCAGCCTTTCCTTCACTAAATTATATATAATCTATTTTGTGTAAAAATTCTGAATGTGGTCAGTAGACTCTTGCTAACCACCTTATTGTGTACAGAAATATACCTGGTTGTATGACTCCTGCTAGGCCATCATGGTCCAGTGGACAACACTAGCCTGGGAGCTTTAAAATTTAACTGATAAGTAAGATACATGTGCAGTAGTTAGGAATCTATTCCGAAATTTATCTTAGACTATTTAATCTAATACGGAGGAGGCAGCTGTAAAGACTATGTAATCAGTCCATCACCCTTGAAGACGTAGTTGAGGTAGTCGGTCCCTCAGCCTGGAGAAGTTCTTCTATGGAGCATAGCTAGTTTTATGACTAGCTTGCCATGGGTTCGAACACCACCAGTTCTGAGATTGCAATTGTTAACGTTAGTTTGACCTCTCAAACCCTCAAAGGGAGGGGGGGAAAGGTTTGTTAAATACGTGGGTGGTTTTGACGAGGCCTGTAGGGGCTGGTAGGCCTATACAAGGCAATGTTCCTCCTATCTTATGTGGAACAATAGAAAATTTAACACGAAAGAGTAATCAATATTAGAAAAGTATACAAAAATAATTGAAAAAAAATACCTGAAACAAAACCTAAAAAAAGTGTGAAACAGTTCATATATAAAAGACCAGGACAGAATGCATTCCTGGGTGTTAATAGATTTTAACAAGTTAGAAAATTTCAACCGCTATGGGTTCTACCCCCACCCGTTCCGTGGTTTATGAAAGATTATATATTCTATAGTCTAAGGTGGGACTGATTCCCACACTAAAGATGGCAGCAAATCTTCAAAAGATAGTCACTGAAGATAGTATGAGAAAATCATGACCACCAAGATGTTTGTAGTGAATCAATACACCACAAGAGTCATGGTGCCAGTTGGTGCCTTCAAAACTCCGGCTTTAGTTCATCAAGTTCCTGCAAGTGACTGTTCAGAGGACAACACTGGGTATATCTTCAGAACAATTTCTTATGATGGCTATGGCACCAGTTATATGACATCAAAAGGGGTATGGTAGACAAGTCACTAAGCAGTCTTAGCTATTGACTTAGTTTTGGCATTATTATAAAGGGTCATACAGCCTTAGTTTTGGCAGCCCGCCTTGTCTTCTCGGATGACCCAAGCAGAGTACAAGGCTATAAAACAACTCGTTAGAAAACATAAGAACATAAGAAAGGAGGAACACTGCAGCAGGCCTGTTGGCCCATACTAGGCAGGTCCTTCACAATCCATCCCACTAACAGAATAATTGCCCAACCTAATTTTCAATGCTACCCAAGAAATAAGCTTTGACAATTCTACCCACTCATGCGCGAGTCCCACTCAAATCCAGCCCCTCTCACTCATGAATTTATCCAACCTAAATTTGAAACTACCCAAGGTCCTAGCTTCAATGACCCTACTAGGCAGACTGTTCAACTCATCAACTACCCTATTTCCAAACCAATACTTTCCTATATCCTTTCTAAATCTAAACTTATCTAACTTGAATCCATTATTGCGGGTTCTCTCTTGGAGAGATATCCTCAAGACCTTATTTATATCCCCTTTGTTAATACCATTTTCCACTTGTATACCTCGATCATGTCTCCCTCATTCTACGTCTTACAAGTGAATGTAATTTTAGGGTCTTCAATCTTTCTTCGTAAGGAAGATTTCTAATGCTATGTATTAATTTAGTCATTCTACGCTGAATGTTTTCTAACGAATTTATGTCCATTCTGTAATATGGAGACCAGAACTGAGCTGCGTAATTAGTAGCCTTTCTAATGATGTATAAGCGTAAATAACCTCTGGACTTCTGTTGCTAAAACTGATATAAATCCAGTAAATATTTTACAAAGCTGTATTATCAATTCCGCTCATCGAGTCACACAGATCTGTGTGACTCGATAACACTGCTGGACGTATAAAATCTTCTCTATGTTATATTGTCTATTTTTACCTTTATTTCAATCTATTTGCCTATTGTCGCTTAGGCATTGCTGTCTTGGTTTAAGGTTGCTGCTTACCATCACCCCAAGTCCTTCTCGCAATCTGTATGGCTAAGTTCTACGTTATTTAACTTATAAGTGCTTGGGTTATGGACACTCCCGAGCTTCAGAACCTTGCATTTATCTACATTGAACTGCATCTGCCACTTTTCTGACCACTTGTTGTCAAATCTTCCAAGTTCTTACACTATGTTTGAATCAATTGACCCTGAATTCTCTAAAGGAAGACTACAAGTGAGTAAATAAATTATCGCTTATTTCTTGTAGCATTTAGACGGGTGAACAAATATCTTGTTGTGGTGGAATTGAGGACCTCTGATGGGCAAAAGTCTGCAGTGTCCTCTTTTATGTTCTTATGTTCTATGTTCAATTATCCTACCTATCTTCGTGTCGTCGGCGAATTTGCTCATATCACTAGTAATTCCTCATCAAGGTCATTGATATATATTATAAATAACAATGGGCCTAAGACTGATCCCTGTGGAACACCACTTGTTACAAGTCCCCATTCGGATTTAACCCCATTTATGCACACTCTCTGCTTCCTATTGGTGAGCCATGACTCGATCCATGACAGCACTTTTTCCCCAATGCCATGAGCTGCCACTTTCTTTAACAGTCTCTGGTGCGGTACTCTATCAAAGCCTTACTAAAGTCTAAATAAACAATATCGAATTCTTTATCGTGATCAACAGCCTCAAAAGCTTTACTGAAGAAGGTTAATAAATTAGATAGGCAGGAACGGCCCCTCGTGAATCCATGCTGGGTATCATTAATCAAATTATGGATATCTAGATGGCTTCTAATAATATCAGCTATAATTGACTCTAGTAATTTGCCTACAATTGAGGTCAGGCTTATTGGGCGGTAGTTTGACGGTAGTGACTTGTCCCCTGCTTTAAAAATAGGAATTACATTAGCCATCTTCCACATATCAGACACTACACCTGTTTGAAGAGATAAATTAAAAATGTTAGATATTGGTTCACAGAGTTCCATTTTGCATTCCTTAAGAACCCTTGCAAAAAGCTCATCAGGACCCGGCGATTTATTTTGTTTCAGTCGGTCCAGCTGTTTCATAATCATTTCGCTAGTGACTGTGATATTACATAATTTATCTTCTTCTGGGCCTCTGTAAAAATTAATTACTGGGATATTATTAATGTCTTCCTGTGTGAAAACCGAGAGAAAATAATTATTAAAAATAGAGCACATATCATTCTCCTTGTCAGTAAGATGCCCAAGTTATTTTTAAGGGGACCTAAAATCTTGGAGAGATATCCTAAAATCTTTGAGAGATATCCTCAAGACCTTATTTATATCCCCCTTATTAATACCCATCTTCCACTTATATACCTAGATGCTCTTTATTGCGTTACTTTTTTCCCGATCTTCGTCAGAAAGTTCCATAGGTTCTCTCGCAGACTTTATAAGGTAGTCAGATAAGATTCCTGTAAGATCTGTAATATTAAGAATGAATTTTGCATAGAAATTCACGGAGCCAAGAAAACTATGCATGAGCTTTTTGGTTCTGGGGAATTTAGACTGTTTAAGCTTCGATCTTACTAGGGAGAGTCTGTAAAGAAATTAGAAAAAAATGAAACCTAGATATCTAATTTTATTAAAACCAAAGAAGCATTTAAACCGTACCTCTGACCCCGGGTTCGAACCGCACCCGTGGTATGGTTTGTTTGCAATCGTGTCATTACGATTTCGTGAGTCAAGGAAGCATTTCTTCTGCTTGGCACTGAGGCCATGAGAGCGTAACCTAAGCAAGACTGATGTTTGTCTGGATATTCTTATCCCACGTGGATGTCATTACGTAGATGTTATCAAAATAAACAAACATTAGGCATATTATACAAGAATAACAAAAATAGGCACAATACCTCAACGGAATGGGATGGACCACGGTGCCCTTCCCACTACCTAGGAACCAGAATGCCTGTGGAGAGAATCTCAGGTTAAAAATGGGAAGGGAATAAGGGAGCGAGGAGGAGGAGGAGGAGGAGGAGGAGGAGGAGGAGAGGGAAAAAGGGAGGATGGGGAAGATGGGATAGGGGAGGGGGATTGGGGGTAATTAGGTTCGGTCTGAGGAATTAGACAAAAAAGGTTAATTCCTCAGACCAAGAGCCTCTTCACCACAACAAGGAGACCCCCCCCCTCCCAAGAGGTAAAGACATCAGAAAATTTACTCACATATTTCAGTAGTTAGTTTATGATCATCTAAAGACTCGTTGATATTTACGACCATTGTAACAAGAGGGTTTAAGAGTCACCACGTCATGTAGTTCCTTGTCATCTTACACATTAGATGCGTCATTGTACTCTTCAGTTTCCGTATCCTGTTAGTGTGGAAAAACTAAATCAGATATAAAGACAATTGACAGAATTTCTTCTGTAATATTTTTTAATGTTTTTATGATAATGCTTGGGTTTTCCCTTGACCTCTACGAGGTAATCAACCTTCCCACAAATCTTCAAAACTTTGTGGACCTTTCCAAGCTACTAATAATTTGATTTTATTGGTAACAATACCAGAACTTCAAACAAATTCTGACTTTTGGCATTAAATTAGTTTTATATTGGTCCATGGATAAGCTTAAGTTTTTAGCAACTGTGTCAGAGGTCTCCTCAAGTTTGGATCTTACGTCAAGGAGAAACTGAGAAGACAACCTCGGCATTTCCCTCCACATTAGTCCACATTATTATAATCAAAAGCGCTAAACCACAGGGGTCATACAGCACAGCACGGCAGGGCAGGATGCAGGGAGAATGGGTTGTAAGAGGGAGAGGGATAATTAGTAGGTTATGAAGTGCAGCAGGGCAGTGGATAGTGCAAGGGTAGGGAGAGTGCTAGAGGCATAATCTTCAGTTTGTGTAGTAAATCAGTTGGTGTCAAAAAGTGAGTCAGGATTAAAGGAGGATCCATCAGAAAGAAGGGAAGGTAAAGAAAGGGCAGCAGAGCGAAGACGCCGTTGGAGGTAAATTCTTCATGCTCGTTGATAGTAGGCAGTCAAACAGAATATGGTGAACAGATACTGGAACCTGACAATGCTCAAAGGGACAGGGAGCCTCTCCATGAGATACCCGTGCGTAAGACGAGTGTGGCCGATGTGAAGACGGGAGAGTGTAGTCTCCCAACCTCGACATTGGTGACAAGGAGGAGGCCAGAAACCTATAACAGGTTTAATAGAATGAAGTTTATTTAGCAGGTTAGACAAACGTTGCCAACGGGTGCAAAGGTGGGTAGCAATGACAGCAAAATAGTCATTGAATGGAACCCCTCTATATAAAACTGGATGGTCATGTACTGCTGACCGCGCAGCAGTGTCTGCCTGTTCATCGCCCTGTACGTCAACATGACCAGGGACCCAACAAAAAACTATCTTTGTGTTTGCTATTGATACGGCGTAACCCAAGTTGGATACGAAGAACTTTTTTTTTTTTTTTAAACAGGTTATGTACAATAACATTTACCAAAACCTTACCTCATAACAAGAGGTTAAACATCAACATTACACAAAAATCGTATTAAATGCCTGATAATGTAAACACTAGAAAGGGTCAAATCGGCCACAGCCAAAACGGCATGAAAAATTGTAATGAAAAGTGTCATCCACTAAACCAACTAAATACACTAACCTAAAATACTACACATGACCTAACAGTGTTTATTGCTCCACTCCACAAAGAAAGTATATCACAAAACAATTTGAGCATATATATATCCCTGACAAAAAGTTTAAGGAAACTTCCAACAAATAAAACATGTCATATCAAACATGGTAGTCATTTCTTAAAACCCCAATTATCCTACCCATCTAACCCCCCCCCCCAAGTGCCTAAAAGCACACGTACCCTGGAAACATCCCCTACACAACTTTTTAAAACCAAATGTACAATACATATAAATACAAGGCCCACAGGACCTATAACATTGACATACTAAAAATGAAAGTTACAAAACCCCATTACCTCACAGTACCATACAAAACATCTCGCCTAAACTTTACTTGTACACTTGCTAAAGCCCCATCATATAAGGATCTAACCCACCCCACAACTTCCTCCCCAAACCCCTGCTTCGATAAAATGTCAACCAACATTTCCCTATCCACATTATCATACGGGGTTCCCCAGTCTAATCCTAGGACTCTGCCCCCTTCCTTATGTTCCACGAAATTCCTAATTCTCCTATGCCCTGTCCTAATGCTACGTCCAGGTATCCCATACTGGCCAACCTCCAATACCTTTTCCAACACCCATTTCATGCGATTTGCCAGTATTTTTGCATAGATCTTAGTCTGAGCACAACAATGTTATAGCCCTATACCCCTGCAACCTATCACTATCCCTACCCTTCGGCACCAACACCACTACCCCGGTTCTCTGCACTTCCTCCATTTTGCCCCTATCCTTCATCTGATTAAACACCTTCACTAAAACATCCTTCAATACGTCCCAATGAGCTACATAAAGTCCCCAGGCAATCTATCCACCCCAGGCGCCTTCCCAATTCTCAACCCCTCCACTGCCTGCCATACCTCGTCTACCGTAATCCTCCCACCTAACATCTTCCTATCCTCCTCTCCCAGTCTCCCCTGGATTCCCTCCAAAACAATCCTCCTACTAACCTCATCCCTCTCCCTACCCTCAAATTTACGCTGAAACCATAACCTTGCATAAGCACACATCCCCTCTGTCGTGCGTAACACCTGACCCTGATGATACCCACCCATCTCCTCTGTCAACGCCGCCAGCATCATGCCCATTCTACATTTCTGAAACCTCCGTAATACCGTGCCTGAGGGCCTATCCCCCCATAACACCTCTAATTGACTACGTACCCTTGTCGCCTTAAAAACAACATTCTGTATATTCCATAATCTCCCCTTAAGGTATGCTATTTCCTGCTGATGGCACCCTCCCCTCTGTAACATTCCCTTATGCCCCTCCAAATAATGCTGTAACCCATACCTATATCCCGTCTCCTCCACACCTTCGCCTATAATAACCTCTCACTGTCTCCTTCGCCCTCGTATTCCACCACTTCACCACATCCCTAATCTCCCTGTCCCCACCCCATAAACCCTCCCACAAAACCCTCACAATCCCCCTCCCATTTTAACAAACTTACATTCAATCTCCACAGATCCGAATAAAACTTAACCACACCCACCCACCCTAATACTGCCACCACACCTCTATGATCTGAAAACCCTACGTCTGTTACGCACCTCTTCCACATTTATACGCGAGGACACGCACACCCGATCTAAACGTGCTGCATATCCTCTCCTTATGAACGTATGTTCCACCATGACATTCCTACCATCTACCACATCTCGAACCCCCACCGCTCCCAGTAAGTCTCGCAACTCCGCTAGTACACATCCGTCGCCCCTCGGTTCCACATCACGCTTCCTAATTATGCAGTTCCAGACACCCGCTAACAGTTACCTCAGGGAGTCCCCGTAATGCATATACTAAGTAATCGCTCACAAACTCACCCTTTAACTACGTACATTAACCGTGGCCATATAAACACCAATGAAGCTAACCGGGATATCGCCCCATTCACCATCAACCCTAACAATCCTCCCGCCCCCCCTCTTCCCACGACCTCAGATGAAAAGGGCTGGTCTCCCTAATACCTTCCAACACCCCCTTCCCTTGAAATTTTCAGAACTACCAGTGTACAAAGTAAAACCCTGCAACTTCATATCCCCACCACACCTAAAATTATGTTCTTGGAGAAAACACGTGTTAATGCCCTCTCTCCGCAAAGTCCGTTCAACCCACATCCTCTTGACCTCGGCCCTATGGCCGTTCACATTCATACTGATACACTTGAAGGCTTTAACGGTGGTTTCCCTATATGCTTCATCGCATATGTCCTCTGACCCGGTGTCAACACGTCATCCTCCACCGAGCCACTTGATCTCTTGCGGGATTCCCCCGCCACCTCCATGACCTCTTCAGACACCTCGTTCACATCATTTTCCTCCCTATGAACCACAGCCTCAACCCCACACACTCATACTGACTCTTCACTGCCACCACAAGCACCCTTACTCGCATCCTCACTCAGCACTTCACCTGTGCTTGCTGTTACCTCCGAGTAGTCCTTCACCACAGACTACTCTCCCACAGAAGGCAGACTGTCAAGCATCATCCTCAGGTCCTCCATCATAGGCCCCGTCAACTCCACCAAATCGTCCACCTCCTCCTGCACAACAGCGACCTTGCTGTCTTCCACCATCACCGGTTGCGTCACAGGTGGCAAGGAGACCACCACCACCTCCGCTTCATCTACCACGTCACTCCATCTTCTATCTCCACCGTCCACGTACCCTGAAGATGACCCATGCACCTCCTGGGCCACACCTGAAGGGCCATCCGCATCATGCTCCTGACCCCCACTGCCACATTGTTGCTGGGGTCGTGGTCCACATCTCTCACACGCTGCTGCTATATGCCCCGGCTGACCAGAGAGCCGACACGTCCGTACTTGCCCCACGTATGTCACGTAAACTTGCGTCCTAAATTCTGGCATCAGGACGTACAAGGGGATTGGCCTCCTCAAAGACATCTTTAAACTGTACGATCCCTCAGGCATTCCAGCATAGGTACCCTGCGCCCACCTGCCAACATTCGCCGCGTGGATCACTCCATATGCCTTAAAAACATCTCACATCCACGGCATCCACTTCAAAGGGGATATTCCGAATACGTATCCACATAAAAGTTGCCGATACATCCCTTAGTCTCGCCTCCAAACCTTCTAAAACGACCATGCGCTTCTCCTGGTAGACATCAACGACCCTCTCGTAGGCACCACTTGTCAAGAACTTCACAAACACTCGTGTAGCTCCATTTAATGAAATCCCATAAATGTCTGCTGTGGGAATTCCATAAGTGTCTCTGAGAATGGCTGGCAAGAGAACTTCAGCATTTGATGGATAAATAGTGCCAACAAGCACCTCTATGCACACAGTATGCACTCTCCTTCTGAATGTCTCGCTATATTATAGAAAATAAAGTTGTAAACACTGGCCACCAGGGAAAACCAGCCAGCACACCCGCTCACCACAGTGGCTGGGCAGTGAATGGATACGAAGATATAAAGGGCGAGGTGTATCAAATTTTTGGATAGCCTGTAAAGCACTAAGGGAGTCTGAAATGACCACAAGTGGTGGCACAGGCATAGATGTAATACGGATAAGTGCCACAAGAATGGCATACAATTCATCCGTAAATATGCTAGCCGAGGGTAATAGATGCCCTCGCACGACGCTGTACGGAAACACTGCTGCAAATCTGACACTGTCAGATGACTTAGAACCATTGGTGTACATTGCGATGGCATGGAAATGAGAGCGAAAGTGGTCTAGAAAAAGAGAGCTGCCATAGGTAGTTGGGCTTTCACGCAAAGCAGAAGAAAATAACACACACGGACAGCAGGAACTTCCCAAGGCGGTAGGGGAAATTGAGATGCCACATTAACATAGAAAGGTGGTATCTGAAGGGAACACAAGAGCGAATGTAGACGAAGAGAAAAGGGACGAAGTAAACAGGGTCGACGAACAAATAAAGATCTACTAACATCTCACAATCCAATATATGGAAAGATTGCGGAGGTCATGAGAGTAAACACAATAGCAAAGGCAATGTGCATCACGACGATCGGACAAAGATGGAATGTTTGCTTCTACATAGAGGCTCTCAACTAGGGAAGACTGAAAAGCCCCAAGGCATAAACGCAATCCCTGGTGATGGATGGGATTAAGGCTGGAAAGATTAGCAGGGAAGGCTGCCGAATACATCTGGTCACAATAATAGTTTCGATAAAATTAAGGCTGAATGCAGGTGAAGGAGAGTTCTACGATCAGCCCCCCATGAAAGATGTGCTAGGGTTTTAAGGATTTTCAGCCGGCTATTACAAGTTGCTTTTCAGAGGTAATGTGAGGTATCCAGGACAGTCGACGGTCAAACAGGAGGCATAGAAACCTGACTGTATCACGGTCTGGGATACGTGAGCCGTATAAGTACAATGGATGATTAGAGACCACTGAACGTCTATTAAACGTAATTTGGTAAGTTTTGCCACTAGAAAATTTAAACCCGTGAGTGGTGGCCCAATCGGAAATCCGGTTGACGGCATGCTGGAGGGAAACTGCAATGAGGTGACAGTCAGCACCAGCACAAGCTATAGCAAAGTCATCAACATATAAAGCGATGACCAAATATTGGATGGGAGAACAGATGCCAGATTATTTATAGCAAGGAGAAAGTGTGTTGTGCTCAGAATACAACCCTGGGGGACACCTTCAGCTTGGACAAACTCCGGAGAAAGCTTATTACTAACCCGGACATGGAAATGTCTTTCAATTAAGAAGGCCTTAAGGAAAAAATGGTAGATTGCCTCGAAGGCCTAAGGAGTGGGCCTGGGCCGAGATATTATATTTCAAAGTTGTCATAAGTTTTCTCAAGGTCAAAAAAAAAGGGTGATAACCGAATGGTTATTAGCAAAGGCATTACAAATATACGTATCCAAGCGCAGTAATGGGTCAATGGCAGAACGGCCCTTACGGAAGCCATACTGACTAGGGGAGAGACTATTGTGAGTCTCTAAATACCACATCAAAAGTCTATTAACTAGACGTTCTATCACCTTGCAAACTATACTTGTAAGAGCGATGGGACGGTAGTGGGAGGCATGTCCCGCAGTATCCGGTTTGCTAAAAGGGAGAACAATAGCAGACTTCCACAGTTGGGGAAGAACTCCTTGCGACCATATAAGATTAAAGATTCGTAAGAGGACTGCAAGAGCAGACTGATGTAAATGCTGCAGCATACGAATATGTATGCCGTCTGGCCCAGCTACCGATGATAGGCAAGAGGAGAGTGTTGCCTCCAGTTCTTGAAGGGTAAAAGGCACATTATAAGATTCTTCTCCGAGAGAAGAAAAATCTAAGGGCTTTAACTCGCTGGCAGACTTAGAAGAAAGGAACGAGGGGCATAGATGGAGCCCCTGAGAAATGCGGACCAGACGATTACCAATTTCAGTGGCAACGGCAAGAGGGTTTGCTATATCGAAACTGGCATCCCGAAGAACAGGAGCCGGGTCGGGGGAGAATTTACCACTCAGTTTCCGCACTTTCTTCCAGACTGCACTCATCGAGGAAGCCGAAGTGACGGTAGAAACGTAATCCCGCCAGCAAGTACGTTTAGCGTCACGTATGACATGGCGAGCAATTGCTCTCGTGGTTGTTATACCGGTACCTGCCCCACGCAGCGTGTTTCAAACGTACTGCCTGAGCACAAGCAGGAGACCACCAGGGCACGAACTTCTGAGAATGCTTGCCTGAGGTTTGGGGGATACTGTGAAACTGCTGTTAAGACGGAGGACGAGAAGATATGTAAAACCTCATCAATGGAGGACGAGGAAGGAACCTCATGAAAGGCAGTAAGATGTGAATAAAGATCCCAATTCGCCCGGTCAAATTGCCAACATGGGCTACGAGGAGGTGGAGGATACGAAGGAGACATGAGGATGATTGGAAAATGTTCGCTGTCATGCAAGTCCGGGAGGACAGACCAGGTGAAGTCAAGGACTGTGGAGGAAGAGCAGATGGCGATATTGATGCAAGAGAAAGAATGAGTTGGAGGATCAAAATGGGTAGGAGTACCCATATTTAAAACATGGAGGGGGGAGAAGCAAGAAACTACTCCAACTGAATTCTGCGGGAGTCAGTGCGACCCCCCTCCCGATAAAATAGTGTGCATTAATATAGTAACGGAAGGGGTGGCGGCAAAGAAGAAACCAGAAAAGCAACATCTGGGATAGACAATACCCGAGAAGGGGAGAGATACAAAGAATAGTGTATACCACTTATTCAAGTGGATACGGGCTGCAGTGTAATGTAGAAAAGAATGAACAAAGAGCTGATGGTATGGAATACCAGTGCATATAAGAGCACTTTCGTTAAAGGTTCCATCGGAAAAAAGATCCAATGAATATAATAAAAAGGACGAATAACAGCGGAGTGTAATTTGGGTTTTTGTAAACACTTCAACAGGAAAAAGCCTGGAAGAGCAACACCTGAAGCTCACCCCGGTTACCCCTGAGGCCTCGGATATTCCATTGCAAATAAGCCATGATTTATGAAGAGAAAGATAAAAGTTGACGGTAGAGGTATCTATGGACTAGGGTTAGAAAAGTCCGTTAGGAGACAGCGGAAGACTTGTAAGAAGCGAAGGATAGGAATGCTGTGAAGGAAGGAGGGGTCTAGATGGAGATGAGGTAGGAGGAGGAACCGGAGGGGGAGCGGTGTCCATCAACGTTCCAGTCTCCGTAATATATTCTGCGATAGCTTCCAGCGTTTCAGAAGACAAAGATGCAGGATGTGGGACCACATTAGAGATGGGAGGAGGGGGATGAGCAACAATCGAAGGGGTCAGGGGTGGAAGCGATCTGGGAAGGGGGCAGTAGAGGAAGAAACTTGGGAGGGGTCAGGGGATGAACCTCCACACACGTTACAGATCTAGTTGGAAGTGAAGAACCAGGCACAGAAACTGGGAAGGAAAAATGTGCAGGTTTTTTGGGGGTGATGTCTACAATCAGAGTCGTCTGGATGATTCCAAGTTCACGTCATTCCGCTGTGCTCCGTACTTCGTCTTCTCATCGATGTTTCTTCCTTGGAAACTCTGCCCTTATAAGCCTATCCTTCAGGGAAGCGTCCTTCTTCCAAGCCAACATGGGTGGTTCGCTTGGTTCATGAAGCTTCTTCAAACTCACGCGTCATCCAATCCCATAGGTTTCTCAGTTCTGTTTTATAGATCCTTGGAAGTGGTTTATCGAAAAGCAGAGGCAGAACATTTCTCCCGTTCCCTGTTTTCTTGTTAATTATTAGAAGTTGTTGTCTGTCTGTCTTGTTTATCTTCTCTTCTGTTGATTGTAGTACGTCTTCTGGGTACCCTCTAAGGCTGAAAAACGTCCACATGTCCTTCAGGGCCGTCTTGTATTCTTCCTCTTCGCTACAAATCCGTCTTATCCTCAAAGCCAAGGAATAAGGTAGGGACTGCTTCAAGGATTTTGGGTGTGAAGAGTTCCACAGAAGGTATTGGTGTGCATTACCCTGCTTATAAAACACTAGTCTGTAGTTCCCTGTCTTCGTTCAAGTAGATTATGGTATCTAGAAATGGTAATTCTTTATGGTGATGTTCTGCCGTAAATCTTAAGGATGGATGTCTCTGGTTTGCCCATGTCTTTAGTTTTTCAATTGTTTCTTCGCCTCCTTTCACTAAGCAGAATATATCGTCTATATATCTATTGTACGATAACAATCCCAGTTTTTCTGTCTAGTTCTTTTTCCAACACTACGTGTACAAAAAATTCTGCTATGGCCACTGATACTGATGCTCCTATCGCAGTTCCTGTTCTCTGTCTATAGGTTATGTTAAATTTTAGTAGTGTATCCCTCATTACATGTGTGATGCATTTTTCTATTAGATGCGCCTCTGGTGGATTTTTAATGCCCATCAGGTACAGTTTTCCTTTAATTTTATCTACATTTTCCTTTTAGAATTCCGCTATTTCGGCTGCCTCTTTCTGGGGAATTGAAGGGTACAGTGACTCAATATCCAGAGAGACCAGTCTGATGTGTCTAGTGGTTTTACCCAAGGTTCTTTTCAAGTCCTCTATAATATTTAGAAAATGAGTAGTATATTTTATTCTGTCTTGTAGTAATTCAACCAGTGGCATTAATATAGCTGTGAGAACCTTGTCCACCGGGTGTGTTGGTGCTGCACAGCCAGATAGTACTGGTCTCGTTTTGAAAGTCCCTGTTTTTGGTCTTGATCTTTGTGCGTTTTTGGGAGGAAGTACATGTGTGGGATTTTTTATTCAAATTTTGAAGAGTCGTCTCTTAAAGCCACACTCATTGTTCCTTTATTCCCTTCGTTGTTATATATTTCCATTATCAGTTCCTTCCCTCTATTTTGTATTTCTTTCAACAATTCTTCTTGATTGGTTATTTCCTCATACGTTTCCTTATTTTTTACATGTTTTCACCCGCTTTTATGTAGTTTTCTGTTTTAAAAACGACTATCTCTGACCCCTTATCTGAGTCACTAATCACACTGTTCTTTTCTCTAGTTCGTCTAAACTCACTTTTTCTTTCAGTTTCAGGTTAGGTCTGGTTTATTTCAATATTTTTCTTCATATTTTCCATTTTCTTAGCCCCGGTAGTTTCTTATGGCGGTCTCATGACGTTGTAAGAGGTAGTGTTTTTCCTCCACCCCTTACCCCCTGTCATATCTGTGTTCCATGCCCTTTCAAAATCTGTTAATTTGGTTTTCTAGCTTAGTTATGGTCTCATCCAGGTCTTTTTCTATCGTTTTAAGTCTGAGGTCCTGGCACAAAGGACAGTCCTTTGCTCAGTACCCGTTTTTCTAATTCTGTCAATGGGACTTCCGACACTACCAATTTCTCCAGTTGTCTCGTTTCTTGTTCCTCAGCCCCAATCGTTGTGTTGATTGTTGCCTCCCTGCCATTGTTTGTCTTGGATAGTAGTTTTCTTTCCAAGAGTTCGGTATCTCCTGGTTTCTCCAGTGTCCTCCCCCCTCTTCCCTTCCTCTCTGGAAAAAATTCTTATTTCCCTCGTACCTATTCTGGTATCCATAGTTATATGGCTTGAAGTATCTGTGGGTTTTTTTTCCACGGAGGTTGGTAGTTGAAGTTTGTTTCTTGGGTTTTATTATAAAAATTAGTTCCTTGTGGTTTATTAGTATAGTTATTCTTTTTAGACAGTCTTAGGTTCTGTTTCTGCTGGCTTTGGTTTTTCATTTTTCTCTTAGTTTTGTCATTAATGTCTATAGTGTCGTAATTAAATTCTTGATCTCCTAATCCCCGTCTATTTTCTCGGTTTTTTCTGTTAGGCTTCATTTTATTCTCTAACCTGTTCTTTGGTTTTCTCCACACTCGTTTTCTCTATTCTCCTCAGTGTTCTCATATCTCTCTTCTGTCTCTAGTATCTCTACATCCAGTACTGTGTTCCTCTCCGGCAAATCCCTTCCCTTATTGTCCAATTCTAGTATTTTTGGAGAGGTGGTAGGTTTGTTGCGTGTATTCTTATTGAAGTCCAGAGAGTAGGCTGTTATATCTCTGGCTGTCTTCATCAAACTCATTATGTATCAGGTTCCTGACTACACTAATTTGCTCTGAAATGTTCTCCAGAGCTACATGCAGACCCACTGTCTGTATGGCTGCTAATGTCTTGTAATGGTTCTCAGTTTCTTTCAAAGTTGTTCAGCAATCAATCTGGATATTTTATACCCCCTGTAAGTTTTGTTATTTTAATTGTCTTCTGTCCCATGTCGGGTAAGACCCCTATTTTTCCACAATCTTGAAAGTATTGTATTCTATTAGATGTATTCTCCAATTCCTTGTTTAATTGTCTCAATAGGTTACTCGCTTTCTGTTCTCTTTTATTTAGTATTTTGGTCGGTCTCCAGTTTTTCCCTACATCATTCAAAGGATCTATTATCCTATTAGTCACTGTAATTTTATCAGACTATTCTGTAAGGGAAGGAGGTTAGAATCCCGTCTGAGAGATCTAGCCCATTCACCGTCGCCCATGGTCCCTTAAACGTATTTTTCTGGCTGAGTCACTGCTTTAATTCCCGTCCATTTATAAGTATCTTTCACAGTATCTGTCAGCCATCTCCCCTAGTAGTACGTCTTCCGGTTGTGAGATCTGATTCCGTTTAACCGTCCCATTTATTTGCTTCCCATCCCTGTGTCCCACCAAGAAGGTTGGCAGACCATGGTCAAGTGTTTTCTACTTTACTGTTTCCCTCTCAAGCACTATTACCTCTGGCTCTAGTTCAGAACTAGTCACTGGTTTTATAATGTCTTTCACTCTCATTAGTGTGTTCTCCTCCCTCTTATCAGATCAAAATTTGCCTGTTGTTCCAGTTTTTATTTTTCTCTTTAGGTGTCCCAATTTCTGTTTCATTTATCTCCCTCCCTAATCTATCCCTTTTCTCTTTTTCAGCTTTAGCCTTTCTCTCAAATTACAATTCTGCCATTTTGGCCCTTGTATTCATCTCAATCTCCAATTCCTCTTCTCCCCTCGTTTTCAGTTCAAAGCAAGTTATTTATATGATCTGCCAGTTCTTTACTTGTCTCCTTCATTTAAATTTCTCTCTCTCTCTCTCTCTCTCTCTCTCTCTCTCTCTCTCTCTCTCTCTCTCTCTCTCTCTCTTACTCTCTCTCTCTTACTCTCTTA
This sequence comes from Cherax destructor, assembly GCA_009830355.1. Taxonomy (NCBI): domain Eukaryota; kingdom Metazoa; phylum Arthropoda; class Malacostraca; order Decapoda; family Parastacidae; genus Cherax; species Cherax destructor. The sequence continues at coordinate 37,715 of WNWK01014770.1, forward strand.
CTCACTCACTCTTACTCTCTTACTCACTCACTCTTACTCTCTTACTCACTCACTCTTACTCTCTTACTCACTCACTCTTACTCTTACTCTCTCAATCTTACACTCTCACTCTCTCTCATTCTTACACTCTCACTCTCTCTCATTCTTACTCTCTCACTCTTTCTCTCATTCCTACTCTCTCACTCTTTCTCTCATTCCTACTCTCTCACTCTTTCTCTCATTCCTACTCTCTCACTCTTTCTCTCATTCCTACTCTCTCACTCTTACTCTCTCTCATTCTTTCTCTCTCTTACTCTCACTCTTACTCTCTCTCTTACTCTCACTCTTACTCTCTCTTACTCTCACTCTTACTCTCTCTCTTACTCTCTCTCACTCTTACTCTCTCTCACTCTTACTCTCTCACTCTTACTCTCTCTCTCACTCTTACTCTCTCACTCTTACTCTCTCACTCTTACTCTCTTACTCACTCACTCTTACTCTCTTACTCACTCACTCTTACTCTCTTACTCACTCACTCTTACTCTTACTCTCTCAATCTTACACTCTCACTCTCTCTCATTCCTACTCTCTCACTCTTTCTCTCATTCCTACTCTCTCACTCTTTCTCTCATTCCTACTCTCTCACTCTTTCTCTCATTCCTACTCTCTCACTCTTACTCTCTCTCATTCTTTCTCTCTCTTACTCTCACTCTTACTCTCTCTCTTACTCTCACTCTTACTCTCTCTTACTCTCACTCTTACTCTCTCTCTTACTCTCTCTCACTCTTACTCTCTCTCACTCTTACTCTCTCACTCTTACTCTCTCTCTCACTCTTACTCTCTCACTCTTACTCTCTCACTCTTACTCTCTCACTCTTACTCTCTCTCTCTCTCTCTCTCACTCTTACTCTCTCTCTCTTACTCTCTCTCTCTCTCTTACTCTCTCTACTCTACTCTCCTCTACTCACTCTTACTCTCCTCTACTCTACTCTACTCTCACTCTCTACTCTCACTCTTCTCACTCTTCTCTCTCTCACTCTTCTCTCCTCTCACTTCTCTACTCTCTCTCTCACTCTTACTCTCTCTCACTCTTATCTCTCTCTACTCTCTCTCTCTCTTACTCTTCTCTCACTCTTACTCTCTCACTCTTACTCTCTCTCCTCTTACACTCTCTCACTCTTACTCTTACTCTCTCACTCTTACTCTCTCACTCTTACTCTCTCTCTCACTCACTCAAAAATATTTGGGTTTCAATGTAATAAAAAACAGTACTGTTTTACATGAGGTCAAGAACAATACATGTGTAGGTTATGCTTAAATATATCTTATGGCAAGAGGTTTCTAGGTTTCTCAACCCTTCATCAGGCCCTGACACAAGTGATCCTCCTACCTCACTTTTGAGGGCAGCATCAGCTGTTTCTACCTTCATGAGATCCTGGCAAAGTCGCTGGTTCCTCTTCATGGAAATAAAAATATAGGAAAATCATTAATAACATAAGATAAAACTTATTAATAAGTAAAATGCTTAAACATTAAATTAATCCTACTTGAAGCAAAAATGAAATATAAATAATTATTCAAAAGCTAATATGTACACAATAACGTAGTGGAGAATGGTGCGTGGCGATGTAAATAGTGTAGAATATAAGGCGGAGGTGGTGTAGAATATAAGGCTGTGGTGGTAGATATGGTCGATGGGTCGAGTGTCTTCAGTGTTCTTCGTTTGATGATTCTTCAGAGTATTCAGGTTTTTCTGCTTCTATGGTTGTGGAGTGGCTGGGAGTCTTGATTGTTTATGGCTTGTTGGGTTGTTTGTGGTTGAGAGGTGGTAGTGGGGGATGGTTTTGGAGTGGAATCTTGGGCAGTGTCAGGAGTTGGGCCTGGGATTGATGTGAAGTTAGTGATGTTTGGGATTATCTTGAAGTCTTGTGATAGTGGCGAGTCAGGGAAGTTGAAGGTCGACATGTTGTTCAGACGGAACACTTCGTTGATAGTGTTGAATAAGCCAGGTTTTGCTGCATTGGCAAGATGTGCATACATCATGCAGTACAGCACCTTGGAGGGAGCAGTCAGGAAGTGCAGAGGGAGTTGGAGGTTAAGGAAGACTGCTGTGTGGATTGGAGAATTTTTTTGGTGTCACTGTATTTTTGTTATGGCGGCAAAAGTCTGCGATTTTGGACTGTTTTTCTTAGCTTTTTGAGTTTCTTAGTCAGCATTTCCTTCCTTAGAGGGCATTTGGCTGCAAGGGTATGGCGATGCCTTGCAGTTAGCAGATAGATGGCATTTGGTGAGGACAGGCTTTGAAATCATGTCCTCCTTGCTGCATTGGAGCAGAATTTCTTGTCTTAATGGGAATTCGGTCGTTGTATGATGGATATGGTGAATTTCAGCGTGAGGCCATGGGCGAACGTTCTGGTTCTATTTGTGGATGGATGGATGTAGTAATGAGATGGCTAGGCCATCTGACAGTGCTCTATTTGCCATATCGATGTCTGTGAAGGTGACTGATCATAGTGGATGCATTTGGGATCTTTGATGTTATCGATCGAGGCCCAAGGGTTTTGTTCTTCGATTGATGTCTTCAGGTCAGCAGTCGATTGGGATGTTACAATATTGTCCAATCGTTTGATAAAAACAACGTTTCGCCAGCAGGGAAGGTGAAGGAGATGGTGAACTGTCGGCATGACGTGTTGGGGTTTCAGACGGTGGTGGGGACGGGTGGCTGGCTTGGGAAGGTGACATCGGAAGGTGGCTTGCTATGTGGTGATTGTTAGATGGTGAGGAGTCTTAATCAGAATAGTGGTGAGGTGCAGTATTATGTTGAGACGCGTCTGTCTGACGTGAGTTGTGAAGCAGGGTACCGTTGGTAAGCTTCTTAGACTAGGATTTGTTAGACATCTATGTAGACCTTGGTGTGAGCTTGTGCATCTTCAACTGCTTGTAGTATATTAGTGATTTGGTTCGTCAGTAGCATCGACAGCGTATTTGATTCTTCCATTTTGCATCAGTGTAGACCTCAGACAAGGGCAGGTCGTCTCCATTTATATCAGCTGTGTAAAGTGTTAAGCCAGGGAAGCTTGTGTGGTGACGTGGGTTTTCTACTATAGCAACTTTCGCTTTCTTGGCTGGTGGAGTGGAGGATGTAGGCTGGTTGGTTGTCTGGCTTGGAGGAGGCATTTCATTGGTCAGCATTGAGGTGACGTCACTGGTAGGCGGTGGTGGTGGTAGTGGGGGAGGTGTTATAATATTCTATGGTTCCTTGGTGCACTTGATATCAGCAGATGGTGGAGAGTCTGGGAAGTGTAACTTCGGCATGTTGTTTAGTTCAAATAACTCTATGATGGAATTGAAAGAGCCAGGGTTTGCCATGTGGTCATATCATGCAGTACTAGATCTTGGTGGTATAATTTGTTTTAGACGACTGTTGGTGGATGGTAGTGAAGCTTTGAAGAGTTTGGTGGTGTCTGCCTGGAGCTTGGCAATAGCAGCATAGGTAAGGGACTTTTACTGTGATTTTTTCTGGTTTGCTTCCTGTCTCTTCTTGAGTACCTCACGACGAGTGGGGCAACGAGCAGCAAGGGTATGGTGGTCGTTTTTACAGTTGAGACACTTGGGTTGAGTGGTGGTGGAGCAGGACTTGAAATCGTGGCCCTCAGTACCGCAATTTGTGCAGAACTTCTAGTCTTTGTTGGTGTAATCCTTGGTGATATGTTGGTATGAATAGCAGTTGTAACATTGTGGGAGGATTGGGAATTTTTCTGCTTCGATGTAGGACGGGTTAATGTGGAAGTAGTGTACAGCTAGTCTCATCTAATGCCACAAGAGGAATGGAGGGAAAGATGTAGTGGGGTCAGTCTTAAGGACAAGAAAGAAGAGGGTTGCAGGAGAGCTATGGGAGGAAACTGACATACCAAACACATAAACAAAAGAAAGGAAAATAAAACAAAATAGGGAAGAGGAGAACTATGACTATAGCTTTAAGACTTTTTTTAGCTTTTAAATAAAAAATCCCGAATGTGTATTCTCCCTAAAATACAGATAAAGATCCAGAAACTGGCACATTTAAAACAAGGCCGGTCCTGTCTGGGTGTGTAGCACCTACCAGGCCGGTTGACACGATAATGACACCAATCCTCATGCCCTTGCTGGACCTGCTCCCAGACAGAATCAGACACAATGCACTTTATCAACATAATAGAAGGCACCGAAGGATCTAAGACTTGTATCTTTGGATATAGAATCACTGTATCTGTCCATCCCGCAAGCAGAGGCATCAAAAATAGTAGCTAGTTTTTACCAAGATAACTTAGAAAAAATCAGGGGGAAAGTATTTACAATGGGGATCAGAAAATCACCAAGAGCGGAACTTGTAGAAAAATCTATCCTACATATTATGGAGGATACAATCCTAAAATTCAATGGGGTAACTTAGACAGAAAACTGGGACTGCCATAGGAGCCTCAGTGTGGCAGTAGCGGAAATTTTTGTACATGTTGTATTAGAAAAAAATATGGTTAAAGAAATGAGACTGTTCACATATAGATATATCAATGACATTTTTTTTTTGGTGGAAGGAGAAGAAACAGTCTAAAACCTGAAGGTGTGGGCAAATAAGGCACATACAGCTTTATAGTTTACTTCAGAACAGAACGACAGGGAACTTCCATTTCTCGACACAGTGGTCTACTTGAATGGGGAGAGAACTTTCCCGCAGAACTTACTACAAACCCAGCAATTCCCATCAGTATCTGCTTTGGACATCGTCATACCCGAGATCCCTCAGTCCTTGCCATGAAAATCAAGAGAATATGCAGCGAGGAGAATGAATTTAAGAAATCCTTCAAAGAAATGTGGGATTTTTTTTTAGAATAAGAAGCTACCCAGAGGAGAGCCTTGCGAAAGCAGAAAAGTTAGCAACAGTGGATGACTACAATTGCTGAAACCAGTCGGAGGAAATGGAGATACTAGAAATGTGTTACCAACCCTCTACAGTCAACTCCCGAAACTTCAAGTCAGAGCTGCAGAAGCTGTGGAATTGGATGGAACAGGAATTTGGAGAAGCATCATGGGCAGCCTAGATTTCCTGCAACAAACAAGGGAAACCACTCAAATGACACCAACAAGCTACAACTAGATTAGAGAAGACTTCCAGATGATTTGGTCTGCAAGCAGAAGACACAAACCAAGCAGTGAGGACATGCCCCTTTGCACTATTCACGATGTCACTCCATTTGCCGGATGCGGCCATGCCCATGTCTTCCTGTGCCCCTCCCTCCACATCTACCTTCAGCAAACTGTCAACACGGCAAATGTGCTGCTGTACCAGTCTCCTGTCACAAGTCGCCACCATATGTCCCACAGATCCGACACGTCCTGTCCAGCATAGGTTACGTACACCTGTGTCCGGAATTCCTCCATCATGACATAGAACGGGATCTACTTTCGCAAAGTCATTTTAAGGGAGAAAGACCTTCCAGTAGCCCGGCATAAAGTCCCTGGGACCACCTTCCCACAGAGGCTGCGTGGATGACTCCAAACTGGCTGAAAGTCTCACGGATGTCAACTTCATCGGCTTCAAATGAAACATTATGAATGCGAATCTACATGTAATAATGGGACACGTCCCTAAGGCATACCTCCAGTCCAGAGTTGACCTCGAACCATTGCTCCTGAAACTTGTCAACAACCCTTTCATATGCACTGCTCATGACAAACTTCACAAAGATCCTCGCTGATCCATTAAGCGATATACCATATAATTAGTCATTTGAGATGCCATAGGTATCTCGCAATATTGCCAGCAGTAGCACGTCAGCATTACTAGGGTAAATTGCCCCTTGTATCAACTCAACAGTGTTGACTCCTCATCTCCTTTCCGCCATATTGGAGAAAATCAGTAGTACACACTTCCGCCACCAGGGAACAGTGCAGGCACACCCACACGCCACGAGAGCTGAGCGGTGAATGAAATATAGAATTAGGGTAGACAGTTTTAGCGGAGGACCAGTCAATAGAATACCTGCTCTCTAACATGACAGAAAAAGAGCATTATTAAGCTCTACCCTACCCTTCGTGCCGGTAAACCAACCATCCAGGATAACCTCGCTATTGCATATGGAGGGGTTAACATTAGGCCACTGTTCCAATTGCTGGGGTATCAGTTGCTATGTTGGCTTTAGTCTCGGGGTAAAACTTCATACACAACAAAGTAGCTGTGTTTACTCAATGAAAATTCCATTTGTTAACCTTCCCACTTTCTTGTAAGGATGACCAAAATTCCAGAGTAAAATTCTTATTTTTAATAAACTTAGAATAGATACTCGTAAATTTATGAACTGATCTTAATAAAGACCATGAAATTACTTATCTTTCCCTTCTTACATAAAGGGAACGTTTATATATAAATATAGTTAGTGATAAAATTTTACCAGGAAAGCATAGATCCCAATGGTAAAGTTAGACAATCGTTATAAGACGTCAGTAAGGTATTGATTATTTATTGCAACTCGTAGCAAAGTAAATTCTGTATACTAGAAGTATCGCCGATATTCCCATGCTAGGGGTCGGAATAGAATTAGAGACTAATGGAATATAAGAGTTTGACTGAGCAAGAGTACTAGAGATACTACTCGGGAGTGAGTGACCTGCAGCACTGTAGAACCTCTGTGGTTTAGCGCTTCTATTTGATTATAATAATCGGGAGTGAGTGGGTGAACCTACTCATTAATATGGACAATTATTTTATTTAAATAAGCATACATGATACATAGAAACTGTTATACAATTATGAACCAACCTGTTCAAAACACTTACTGCTTTACATAATTAAATACACACCGAAAGAACCCATAAACTTAACAATAAAAATCATGCCATCTCTAGGGAGACCATGCTAGAACCACCATTAAGGTACCAGTCTTGTGTATATCCCCAATATATTACTGTACCCTAAGCTTCATTACAAAAATAAGACCATGACGCCTCTTAACGCCTGTATATCCTGTGGCGTTTCCACCTTCACGCCATTGACATTCTATGTACCCCCCCCCCCTTTTCCCCGATGTTTACCTGATTTCATAATATTTAAAAGGCCAGGATTTGTGCCTTGTACATACAAAAGTATTTATAAATCATCAATATACCAATGTTACAAAGAATTAATGCACAAGGATCATATACTCACACCCCCCCCAATCATTTAAACTGATCCTTGCAAATTGCTCTATCTAGAACTGTATTCTACACAATGCACTTACTTCCCTACTGCAACCTATCGCTACTTTTACAAATAATATAAGGTAGCAATGACCCACCATTCCCAGTAGGAATATCTATGTACAGACGACAATAAAATACATGAAAATACACGAAAATACACAATTTAATGATACTAACCCAATACACACAACACAGGAAAAGTTGTAATTTACATCAACAGCATTGTAACATTCACATACACCTCTGAATTTATATCCCTGTATATGTATAGGGAAAAGAAAACATACGGTCTACATAGTGCATCGTATGAGGGAGCACCCAATTATTATTATAATCAAATAGAAGCGCTAAACCACAGGGGTTATACAGCGCTGCAGGTTATTGTAGGATGCAGGGAGAGTGGGTTGTAAGAGGAGATGGATGATTAGTAGGGTATGGAGTGCAGCAGGATAATGGATAGTGCAGGGATCGAGGGTAGCAAGAGATCGAGGTAGAAGTGACTGAGGGAGGTGTTTGTGTAGTAAGTCAGTTTGTCAAAGTCAACGAGAGTCAGGATTAAAGGAGGGTCCATCAGCAAGAAGGGAAGGTAAGGAAAGGGCCGCAGAGCGAAGACGCCGTTGGAGGTAAATTCTGCATGCTCGTTGATAGTGGGCACTCCAACAGAATATGTCGAACAGACACTGGAACCTGACAATGCTCACAGAGAGGGGCAGGGAGCCTCTCCATGAGATACCCGTGAGTAAGACGAGTGTGGCCGATGCGAAGACGGGAGAGTGTAGTCTCCCAACCCCGACATTGGTGACAAGGCCAGAAACCTATAATTGGTTTAATAGAATGAAGTTTGTTATTTAGCAGGTCAGACCAACATTGTTGCCAACGGGTGCGAAGGTAGGTAGCAATGACAGCAAAATAGTCCGTGAAAGGAACACTTGTATATGAAACTGGAAGGTCATGTACTGCTGACCGCTCAGCAGTGTCTGCCTGTTCATTGCCCTGTACGTCAACATGACCAGGGACCCAACAAAAAACAGTATCCTTTGTGCTTGCTAAAGATACGGCGTAACCAAAGTTGGATACGAAGAACTAGGGAGCGAGGTGTATCAATTTTACGGATATTCCGAAAAGCACTAGGAGTCTGAAACGACCACAAATGGCGACACAGGCATAGATGCAATACGGATAAGTGCCACAAGAATGGCATACAATTCAGCCGTAAAGATGCTAGCCAAGGGTAATAGATGCCCTCGCACGATGCTGTCCGGGAAGACTGCTGCAAATTTGATAGTCAGATGACTTTGAACCATCGGTGTATACTGCGATGGCATGGAAATGAGAACAGAAGTGGTCTAGAAAGAAAGAAAGCGAGAAGCCGGATAGGTAGTTGGGCTTTTGCACAAGGTAGAGGAATAGAACAGACACGGACAGCGGGAATTTCCCAAGGGGGTAGGGGAAAGGGAGATGTCACATGAACGTATAAAGGTGGTAGTTGAAGGGAAGACGAGTGAATGTAGATGGAGAGAAAAGGAACGAAGTAAACATGGGCGACGGACAAATAAAGAGCGCCTACTAACATCTGTGACAATCCTATACATGGAAGGATTGTGGAGGTCATGGGAGCAAACATAATAGCGAATGCTATGTGCATCACGACGATCAGACAAGGATGGAATGTTCGCTTCTACATAGAGGCTCTCAACCGAGGAAGAGCGAAATGCACCAAGGCATAAACGCAATCCCTGGTGATGAATGGGATTAAGGTCGGAAAGAGTAGCAGGGGAGGCCGCCGAATATATCTGGTCACCATAATAGTTTCGATAAAATTAGGGCTGAATGCAGGCAGAGGAGAGTGCTACGATCAGCCCCCCACGAAAGATGTGGGAGGGTTTTTAGGAGGTTCAGCCGGCTATGACAAGTTGCCTTCAGAGAGGTAATGTGAGGTTTCCAGGACAATCAACGGTCAAACAGGAGGCCGAGAATCCTGACTGTATCACGTTCTGGGATACGTGAGCCGTATAGGTACAACGGATGATCAGAGACCACTGAACGTCTAGTAAACGTAATTTGATGAGTTTTGCCACTAGAAAATTTAAACCAGTGAGAGATGGTCCAATCGGGAACTCGGTTGATGGCATGCTGGAGGGAAACTGCAATGAGGTGACAATCAGCACCCACACAAGCTATAGCAAAGTCATCCACATAAAGCGATGACCAAATGATGGATGGGAGAACTGATGCCAGATAATTTATAGCAACGAGAAATAGTGTTGTGCTCAGAACACAACCCTGGGGGACACCTTCAGCTTGGACAAAGTCCGGGGAAAGATCATTACTAACCAGGACACGGAAATGTCTTTCAGTTAAGAAAGCCTTAAGGAAAAATGGTAGATTGCCTCTGAGGCCTAAGAAGTAGGCCTGGGTCAAGATGATATACAGTGGACCCTCGGTTTTCGTTGAAAATTCTTTCCAGAATGCTGTTTGAATGCAGTTATCGAACGAATTTATTCTCATAGGGATAAATGTAAATTAGATTAGTCATTTCAGACCCTTCAAAAATCCACTTACAAAAGCACTTACGATAATACACTTACATAAATGTTCGAGTTTGGAGATGAACGAAAACTGAGGGACCACTGTACTTCCAAGTTGTCATAAGCCTTCTCAAGTTCGAAAAAAGATGGCTATAACCGAGTGGTTATTGGCAAAGGCATTACGAATATACGTATCCAAGCGCAGTAAGGGGTCAATGGCAGAACGGCCCTTACGAAAGCCATATAACTAGTGGAGAGACTACTGTGAGTCTCTAAATACCACATCAAACGTCTATTAACTAGACGTTACATCACCTTGCAAACTGCACTGGTAAAGCGATGGGACGGTAGTGAGAGGTATCATGTCCCGTAGTACCTGGTTTGCAAAAAGGGGAGAACAATAGCAGACTTCCACAGTTAGGGAATAACTCCTTGCGACCATATAAGATTAAAGATTCGTAAGAGGACTGCAAGAGCAGACTGATGTAAATGCTGTAGCATACGAATATGTATGCAGTCTGGCCCAGCTGCCGATGATCGGCAAGCAGTGTGTGTTGCCTCCAGTTCTTGAAGGGTAAAAGGCACATTATAAGATTCTTCTCTGAGAGAAGAAAAATCTAAGGGCTGTCAGACTTAGAAGAAAGGAACGAGGGGCATAGATGGAGCCCCTGAGAAATGTGGACCAGATGATTACCAATTTCAGTGGCAACGGCAAGAGGGTGTGCTACATCGACACCTGCAACCTGAAGAACAGGAGCCGGGTCGTGGGAGAATTTACCACTCAATTTCGGCACTTTCTTCCAGACTGCACTCATTGAGGAAGTCGAAGTGACCGTAGAAACGTAATCTCGCCAGCAAGTGCATTTAGCGTCATGTATGACACGGTGAGCAATAGCTCTGTTCTGCTTGAAATCAAGGAGTCTCTCTGTGGTTCTGTTATACCGATACCTGCCCCATGCAGCACGTTTCAAACGTACTGCCCGAGCACAAGCAGGAGACCACCAAGGCACGCACTTCTGAGAATGCTTGCCCGAGGTTTGGGGGATATAATGTGAAGCTGCCGTGAAGACGGAGGACGAAAAGAGATGTAAAACCTCATCAATGGAGGACGTGGAAAGAACCTCATGAAAGGCAGAAAGATGTGCGTATAGGTCCCATTTCGCACTGTCAAATTGCCAGCGTGGGCTACGAGGAGGTGGAGAATATGAAGGGGACCTAAGGATGATTGGGAAATGATCGCTATCATGCAAGTCCGGGAGGACAGACCAGGTGAAGTCAAGGACAGTTGATGAAGAGCAGATGGAAAGATCGATGCAGGAGAAAGAATGAGTTCGGGGATCAAAATGGGTAGGAGTACCTGTATTTAAAACATGGAGGGGGAGAGAAGCGAGAAATGCCTCCAACTGAACGCTGTGGGAGTCACAGAGCGATCCTCCCCAAAGAAAATGGTGTGCGTTAAAATCGCCAAGTAATAGAAGGGGTGGCGGCAGCAAGGAAGAACCAGAAATTCAACATCTGGGATAGACAATGCTCGCGAAGGGGAGAGATATAAAGAACAGTGTATACCACTTATTCAAGTGGATACGGGCTGTGGTGGAATGTAGAGAAGAATGAACATAGAGCTGACGGTATGGAACACCAGTGCGTATAAGAGCACTTTCATTAAATGTTCCATTGGAAAAAGGATCCGATGAATGTAACAAATCATAAACTGAAAAGGGCCGGATGACAGAGGATTGCAATTTGGGTTCTTGCAAACACACCAACGGAAAACTGGGAGAGCAACACCTGAAGCTCACCCCGGTTACCCCTGAGGCCTCGGATATTCCACTGCAAATAAGCCATGATTTATAGAGAAAGATAGAAGTCGAAGTTAGAGGTATCTATGGACTAAGCTTAGAAAAGTCCACATGTAGAGGCAGCGGAAGACTCTTAATCAGAGGAGTGGGACGCTGTGAAGGAAGGAGGGGTGTAGACAGAGAAGAGAGAGAAGGAACTGAAGGTGGAGTGGTGTCAATCAACGTTCCAGACTTTGCAATAAATTCTGCGATAGCTTCCAGATTTTCGGAAGACAAAGATGCAGAATGTGGGACTATATTAGAAATGGAAGGAGAGTGAGTAGCCTTCAAGGAGACTATAGACTGTACTAAAGTAGAGGGTGAGGAGATGGAAGAGGAAACTCAAAGGGGCTTGGGAGAGGACAGTAGTGGAAGAGGCCTGGGGAGGGTCAGTCAGGGAAGGAACTTGAGAGGGGACAGGGGATGAAGATATTGTACAAGGAGGAGAATGAACCTCCACACACGTTACAGAACTAGTCGGAGGCGAAGAACCCGGCAATAGGGATTTTTTGCCAGACTTATAAGAAGGGGGGCGCTGAGACTTAGGTGGGGGGTGAGAGCATGTAGACAGAACTGTGCGAGCGAGTAGAGGAAGGAGAGTGGACAGTATGGGATGCCGAGGTAGGGTCCTTGGGGCAAAGAACAGCAAAAGGATTCGAGACAGGGGTGATGAGGATGTTGTAACCACAGAGGAAGTCGAGGAAGTTGGGACCCCAGAAGTGAGGCTTTGAAGTTGAGGTTTCTAGTGTGGACTTAGGAACTACTGGTGTAGCGAAGAATTGGTGTTACTCTGTTTCTCAAATGGTGAGTACGCCGCTTCCCCCACTCAGCCTTGAATCCGATGATCTGTGCGGAAACAGAGGAAGTGAGGTCGGGCG